>CM054948.1:17617687-17660542 GCA_029168755.2 Tillandsia fasciculata
CTCCGAAAAATTCAAGTAAATAGTCCCATTTCGCTCGTTTTTCGCGCGCCTGAATCCAAATCCGAGGGTCCGATCGGCCAAATACCACTTCTAAACTTTCCAAAATTTCCGGGAAAAGTAAAACTTGATCCAATTTCCGTTCCGGGTCACATTCTTGGCTCCGATAAGCGCAGGCAAACACCACACACACCCAAAATGGACCTCCAGAAAAGAAACAAGCTCCAAATTAACCAAAAACTTAATTCTGGGGCCCGGCACGCACACACGCACCCCTAGAAGCCTCCAACCAACAGTAAACACTGCCGTACGCGACTCCTTGTACCGGTACGCGATCATTTCTTTATATTCCGGAACTCCAAGTTTTTATTTCATCTCTCCCACTTCAAAACCCTCCCTCTCTCTCTCTAAAACATCTCTAAGGGTTTTCTCTTCAAGATCAAGAGATTTGTTGCTCTCATTTGTAAGTTTCTACATTAATCTTGGTTTCTTTAACTTCAAAACCCTAGTTTTTAGGTTTTGATGTTTTTTTAGAGATTTTTGAGTAGATCTTTGCTTCAAATGAAATCTCTTGCATAAATTACCCTTAATTCATGTTTAGAACATATTTGGTACATCTCTATGCAATTAGATTCATGTTTCCATGCTTATTTGCTTGAATCTAACATTTTCATATGTTCTTAACATAGAAAAAATTGAGAATTAGGGCTTTTGATGTAAATGAATTTTGAATGATGAATCATCAATTGTGACATGTTTAGAATGTTTCTTAGACATGTTTAAACCTTTCTATACGATCAAATCATAGTGCATTGTGTTCTTTGTAGGAAATGGCATTTTCATGGCTACTTGCACTAGTGATTTTGATGGCCACTGGAAGTGGACGTGGTCGCGGTTCTGGAAAGAAAAAGGCTACTAAACGATCACGAGATGAAGGTTCGACAAGCTCAGATTCTGAACATTCCTCAGAATATGAAGAAGAAACGGTTCAAGGAAAGGGGAAAGCACCTATGGCTCCAAGGAAAAAGAAGGGTGCGGATTCTCCTCCGCGTAGAAGTACCGGTGGACCGGTAATACGCGAGCGCTCTCAACGGAGATCAAATGTTGATGAAAGCGAAACGCATGTGAGTGCAAAACGCCGTGCCAGATTTGCAAACCGCACATGCATTGGAGAGCGACACGTGAATTTCAACGAGCTATGTCGTGAGGTGCCAGACTTTGCAAGGCTCTTTGGAACGAAGTCATATTCGGCCACTTGGCAGAGTTCAACCAAAGATGGGTTTTTGTGTTGAGATCATCAGGGAATTCTATATGAGAGCTAACATACTCCAAAAGGACCATGACACAGGGGCTTTCATCATTGAAACAACAGTTAGAGGCGTCAAGTTTGACATTACTCCAGCAGTAATTGGGGCAAACCTTGGGCTAGCTGTTGATACTTCTGGTCTTTACTACACAGATGGTGATTTCCAGCATGACACCCATTGGGACACTGTTGTGGATTCAATTTGCAAGTCAGGGACACACACAAATAGGTCATATGTTGAATCAAAGGACCTAAAACCAGAATATCACATTTTGTCCTTAATCGTCTGCTACAACTTATTGCCCACAATGGGGACCAAAAGGATTCGATGGGATCGATTGCTACTTCTCTTTTTCCTTGGTCACCCGGAAAGTGCAAATGGAATCAACATCAACATTCCATTTCTAATTTGGCAGCAAATGGTACATGTCATTGAGGGATCAAGGCAACGTGACCTTCTACCGTTTCCAATCTTGATTACTCGTATTCTGGAAGATCACGGTGTTGACATTTCTTGTACCAAATTTGATTACGGCTTAGGCTCAATTGATGGAATCACGTTAGCCAAGTCAGTTAGCACTTTGAAGACATTTGGACATACAAAGGGCTATGCAAGTGAAGCAACTACGAGCGCACCGCCTCGCCAAGAATCTCCTGAACCAGATGAGGTGGTAACTCTTCAAACTTGCATCGGGATGTTCGTTCATTAAAGCAAAGGATGGAGCAAAGGATGGAGCAAGGCTTCAAGAAACTTGAGGATGGTTTAAAGAAAATCTTCGATATCCTTGGGTGCAAACATGATGATGTGGTCACTGGAGCAACTGCACCGAGTACATCTCATGGACCTACATCACATGAGGATGATGATGATTCAGATCAGGATGAGTGATTTCTTTTCCTTCTTGTTTTTGGTTTTTAGTTTCTTTTCACTTTATGATGAACAAGAACTCTAATGGGCATGTAACTATGAACGTATCCTGCTAGTATGTTTCTTTTTGTCTATTTTGACTGTTTGACAATTTGTGACAAAAAGGGGGAGAACAGAAAATATTGATTGAATCACAAAGGGGGAGAACATAGATGCTCAAGACAGGGGGAGAACATGGAGAACATGGAGAACATGTTGGAGATGCTCAAGATAGGGGGAGATAAAGAAAAGATTGAAAGAGCCACAAAACAAAAGAACCAAAAGGAAGACGAATCAAATGTAGGATTTTAATTTCTAACGACTAACATTTGATTTTGTTTGGAGTTTTGTTTTGCAGGAATTACATCACTTTAAGACTCCAAGTCCTAAGTCATAGAGTATGTTCTAGGACTGTTTGGTTCAAATGTAATTTTGTATTTATTGGATCTTTCACGCAAAGAAAATCAATGTTTTGGTGATGACATTGAATTTCGAATTTTTGGTTTAAGATGAGTGACTTGAGCGTTTTTATGTATTTTTGGGTTTTGTCACGAAATTGCCAAAGGGGGAGATTGTTACGGCATTTTGGTGTTGGCATATTTCGTGAGTCAAGTCAGTGAGTTGAGTCGGAGTCTTAGAGGGATCAAATTGTCAAATCAGCCTTCGAAGACTCATTGAAGATTCAACATGAGCCCAAGTCAACTCTCAGGTATGATTAAATATTGATCATGGTGATTAAAGTTCGTTTATAATCATTGGAAACAGGAAATTAATGAAAACCGGTTTAGACTTGGTTTTAGGAACTTGGTTTTAACTTACAACTTATTTTAAGTTTGGATTCCGGTACTTGGTTTGTTTTGGATAAAGTTTATCTTGGAAAAATCAGTTTTTACATTGAGTACCGGAACCACACTTGAAGTTCCTCAAACCCGACACAGAATTTTCTGAAATTTGTATTGCGTACCGGAACACAGACTCGCGTACCGGAACACAATAGAAAAATCTGTGTTTTGCACCATTGAGTACCGGAACACAATATTTGGTACCGGTACACAATGTTGCCTCGGGAAAAGTTTCCTAAACCGACTCTAATTGTTTCCAAGGGTTATAAATAGATACTTAGGGTTTCTCGATACAACGACCAATACCGAAAACACTCGAGAGCAACCCTAGAGGCTAGGTTTTTATCGTTCTTCTTTTTAGCCTCTTTTAGGTCAATTCGACGGTTCTTCCAAGATCTATCTTTTGTCGAATTGATCTAAACTTTGCTTAGAATTTCTTTCTACGGTTCTTCAATGATAATCTAAGCAAAGGATCACCATCGAAGCCTATATTTTTATCGGCTGAGTTTGCGTCGTGGATTCGACGTGGCACCGTGGATTCGGTGTGTTGAAGGCGTTTCGTAGATTCGAAACGTGTGCTCGTGGATTCGAGTGGCGTTCGTGGATTCGAACGTGTGCAGTGGACGTGCAATCGGTGGAGCGCAAGGTCCGAAGAAGTTGAAGGAGGGGTTTGAGTCCGTGGAGTCGGTAATCACCTTGTTATTCTTCTTTTCTTAGTGGATTGTTATTGCGTGTTGGTCCCGTGGTTTTTCTCCTGGATTGGAGTTTTCACGTAAATCTCGGTGTGCTGTTTTTATTTTCCCCCATTGGTTTTTTTTTGCAATTGAGATTTGGTTTTTAAATATTACACCTATTCACCCCCCTCTAGGTGTTTGATAGTACCTATTTAGATCCTTGTGGATCCTACATTATAAAAACCTACAAGTGGGTCACGACGTCGGGACGGACGGGACGACGACCTTCAGCACCCAGTGGACGGGTTTATGCGGCCCAGGTGGATGGCACCCCGGCAGCGGATCGTGTCGTCGCAGGTATGATTTTATTTACAGCCAGCTGAGCTTGAGCATTTCTGTACCGCCACTTTTTCCTGCATATGTTAGTAGAGCATTTGCATCTCTGCATGGATAAGAGATAGGTTTATCACTAGATGCATTAGCGGTTAGACTCTTGACGGTACCCTGCGAGTAGAGGAGGATTGTGGAGCATGATCAGTACAGTGGAGACTTGGGATTATACTGGCAGGTGTGACGGTTTGGTGACAGTTCCAAGACTCTGATTGGGCACACGGGATGGACTGATTGGTGCGGTATCATACAACGACTGATTGTGGAATGAGAACAGTGACCCTTCTGCGAGTTGGACAGCAAGAGTTCATTTCCACTGGTTGCCGAAGTACCTTTCCTGCAGCGATGGCTTCAGCGGCATTGGACAGACGCCACCTCGGGAGCAGATGTGACGATTAGGACTAGCGATTGTGTCCTCAGAGGTCTTGGTTAGATCGTAGTTTTCGTTTTGTCGCCACAGCAGGAACAGCTTCAACACTTCTCTTCCTTTTTCTCGTTTTTACGCTGGAACTTACGAACGGGACGAAAACTTCGAAAGGCTACTCCAGAAATGGAGACAGTGCCCTAACCTGTTCTAGTTTGATTGGGGTGAAGGCACCGGCCTTTCGGAATTTTCAAACTTTTCGTTATTTTCAGCTGTTTTCTAAATAGAGAGTTGAAGTTGATAACGTTCCTGATGGTGGGCATTTACTTTCTTGTTTGGTTGTGTTGGTGTACTTCGGGTAGATTTAGTCGGGTTGGTTTTGTGTTGGTGGTGTGTTTTAGTTTCGGAGACGAAATTTTCTTCTAGTGGGGGAGGATGTAGTGACCCCGATTTCCGTGCAGCTTTCCCCATGACCCATGTTGTGGAACACCTATTATTGGTGTGTGGGACCCGCAACGCGTCAAATAGACGTGTTGAGCGGACTCTGTGAGGTTTCTGGATCAAGCCTGCCTTTCAACTATTTTTGCTGAATTTTAGAAATGGTTTCAGGCTAATCCGAGGCCGAATTTGGATTCAGCGCGAAAAAACGCCAAAAATCAGCTATTTACTTGTGTTTTTCTGAGTCCGGATGCCCAAAAACGGACCCCCGGAAGTTTTCTGCGCGTTTTGGTGCATGGGGGAAGCTGTGGACCGAGGGGAGGACACGTGGCAGCCCGGGATTGGCCGGCTCACGCGCGCGATCCATGGGAGCACGCGCGGGGAGCCGTGAACCAGGGCGGAGCCACGTGGCGGCTCTGGATTCGTCGGCTCACACGGCTTGGTCCACGCGGTGCTGCGGGAGCGCGGTCCAGAGACCTGGCGCAGCGAGCGCCGAAGCGGGATGCGTGGCGGCTGCGGATTAGGCCGGTCACTGTGCGGGTCGTGCGCGGCATGGTGGGGCAGGTGGCCGTACGCGCGGGGCAGGCGGGCGCGACGTGGGCGTGCCACGCGTCACGCGGTGGTTGGCTGGCGCAAACCACCCGCGCGCGTGAGTGCGCCGCGTGGCTCGGCCTGGGTGGTCGCGCATCGCTGTTGCCTAGGACGGGCCACGTGGTGTCACGCCCCGGGGTCGAAACTGCGACCCGGGCTCGCCAACAAATCCGCCACCTATGCAAAATCTTGCATAGGCGAAGCGTCTAACCTGCAAAAGATAGTACTATAGCTACGCAAATATCAGAGCGAAAATAAAATGCTGTAAAATGAAATCCAATCACTGTACAACAAGAAATAAGTACAATATCCATCTCCTCAAATACAGATAATCATCATACAATATCCTCAGTACAGCATCTCTCAACTATAAAAGGGAGATAAACTAAAACTATAGTACATCAGTCTCAACATCAGTCTCTCCAAATACAAAAGATCTCTCTCCAAAGTAAACAGTAAAAACCAGCTGACAGCTACAAGGAATCTCCAACCAGAGGATACAGCTACACTCCTCGGGTGGTAAAGATCTAGCTCGTGACTCCCTCGTCTCGAACAATGATCGAAGGTCAGCAACTCCCGCAGAGGACTCTGCAAAACAGGAGAAAGAAAAGAGGGAAACAATAATGGGTGAGAACCACTAGTAAACCAGTAGCCTCCCCCTGTGGGTAAAGCCTCAAACTCCGGCGTACCCACTAAGTCTACCAGAGGCAAGAAAAGGAATGAGTGGTAAAGCTATAAACAAAACTGCTGAATAAAAGGACAAACCACCACTAGTATGCCTCTAAATGCAATACCGAAAGAAATTACTGTATGAATGCATCAGGAAACAGTATCTGACCAAGTAAACCCAATCTAGTCACCAGTAAAAACTGGTACTGCCTGCTCTGCCATCACTCACAACTGTCCAACTAACCGGCACCCGTCACGGTCAAAAGCCTACTCCGGAGTGGCACTCGAGGGGAGCGACCCACACGAGTAAAGTATCTCTGTACCAAGCATCTCTGTAACCAATGTCTCACAATAGCAGGACTGGATCAAGACTATGATCAAAGTGGGAAACTCCGCCACTAATGAAATCCCGAAACCCAATGCAATATACTCAATAAGTGGGAAAAGTGGGAACACCATCCACTAGAGAAACCTGATACCCAATCTGATGTAAACATAGTCAAACAATGTCCGCACCGTCCGCACACACCCCACAAGACCCAAAATCTGATAAGGTAATCAAATCTCCGCAACCGCCTACGTCACCACAACCCAAGCAATAATCGGGGGTAAATAATCAAGATCTGGTCAACCGCCTACTGTCCGCGGTTGCCGCAATAACCACAATCCAAGCATCAAGTACACCCCTCCCGTCTCTGACCCTAAGGTCCCGGCTACACTATCCCAAAACCTCTGCTCGAACCTAAGCAACATGACTCAAAAGTCTAAATAAGAAGGAGAAAGAAAGCAATCATGGTTTCTCCTAAGTCAAATTCCAAATAATAGTGTAGTAGCAATAAAATAGTGGCCTATCTAGATGTCCAAACGAGCATGCAAAAGTCCTCATGCAAGAGTGAGAAGAGAGAATATCACATAACAGTTCCACATGTGTAACAGATAATAAATCTACATAGATATAACCATCATGCTAAAATCATCAGTCAACTACACATGTATATAATCCCTGATCCATAATAAATCCCAAAGTAGTACCCGCACATGGATATGTCATCATGTCCCAATAATTAGTCTATTTAACCAATTTTCATAAGATTTATGTGCCAATATGGCATGTTAATTATCACTATTAAATACGTCCCCGCAATCATGTTTTCACAATAATATTATCCCAATAATATTCCCAACATGCTATATGCACAGAATTAATCCCAAATGATAGGCTCACATTTATAACAGTCAAACATGCATGGCAATCAATCAATATGTTCAATAGTGGGCTTCTCTAACAAACTTAGTGAGCAAGTCAGAAGTAGAGGCATGCAACAATCACCCACCTCGAAAAGCACAAACCACAGCTGCACAAGTCTCATTAATCCCAAATGATAGGCTCACATTTATAACAGTAAAACATGTATGGCAATCAATCAATATGTTAAATAGTGTGCTTCTCTAATAAACTTAGTGAGCAAGTCAGAAGTAGAGGCATGCAACAACCACCCACCTCGAAAAGCACAAACCACAGCTACACAAGTCTCCTCGCTGTCCGTCCTTCAATTCCTTGCAAAACACCCGAGATCTGAGAACAACTGCAAAAAGAGTCACATTCAGCATACAACTAAATCCCCAAAAACAGCACATGCTGTTTTTACCAACCAGCAGAGAAGAGGGGGATTTTCACCAGTGTATAGTCCTCTAAAAATCCCAGAAAAATCACGGTTGCGATCCTCGCGACGAGTAGCCCCAAATCGAGTATTTATACACTTTAATCCGAAACCTATAGGCCAAGAAACAAATCGGATATCGCGGTAAGCCAAACCATCAACAACTCACACATCTGTAAAAACAGCCACAGAGAAGCTTAATTCTCAACTTCGAAATCACCTCAGAAAAATCTAATAAAAATACAAGTGCGTTGCTCTCGAAGCGTAGATGACAATCGACTCCTTAAATGCCTCATTCCGATGCTCATAGGTCAAGATAAAAAATCGACAAGCCCATGCTATCCAAAACTCACCACAGAAAATGGGGGTCAAAAGGTGCCTCAGGAACCATGCCAAAAGTGCGAAACAGAGCAACGCAATCAACACAAAAATCGAAGTCTTACCTCTAAGGAACACGCATTCGAAGAAATCTCCCAAAAATTCCTCCTGGTTTGCCCACAGTGAATTTTTTACTGAACTGTGATGGTAATGGGCCGAAATGGGGAGAAAACCGAGGTGAACTGTAAAATCGATATCGCCGTAGCCGAGCCTCCAAAAATTTCGGGGATCCACCACGAGCTCAAGAACAACAAGGGGAACAAATTTCATATAGAGCTCTCCCTCCCATTCTCTCTCTAAAGCTCGGAAAAGGGGAAGAAAGAGGGAGAGGAGGTATTTATAGGCCAAAACCAACAATTGGGAAAATTCCCTCTGTGTCCCCGGTTTCGGGCGCCCGAATCTTTCGGGCCCCGAAACCGGGCCCAAACAGTAGCCCGGCCCAACGGCCCATGCGCGGCCCGCCTCCATCCGCACAGTGCCCGGGCCAACCCGGGCGCGACACCTGTCCCCGAACAGGGGACAGCCGATCCAGCCGCTCCCGCGCTGCCGCGTGGCCCACACCGGTCAACGAAGCGGTTGGCACCCGCCAATGGCGGGCCGCCACGTGGCGCACGCGTGAGCCACGTCGGCGCCGTGGCCGCCACGCCAGCCGCCACCGCTGCCACGCCGTCTGCCACCACACCTGCCGCGCCACCTGCCGCCTGCACGCGCACAGTAGCTCGCCCAATCCCCGCACGCCACGTGTCAGACCATCGCTCTCGCTGCACCCGGTGCACACACTCCGTGCACCCGACGTACCACAAACTGCCACGCCACCGTCACCGCCCAACCAATAGGAAACCGCCATGTGGCACACCACCAGCCTGCACCCCTGCGCCTGCCCGGCCTGCCCCGCGCACCCCGCGTGCGCCGCGTCCACTGCACCGAACCAATGAGGTGATGCCACGTGTCCCCGCTCCGGTCCACCGTACACCCGCGCGCTCTCCCGTGAACCGAGCGCCCTGCGCCCGCCAATCCGGAGCTGCCACGTGGCTTCCCGCCTGGTCCACTGCACCGCGCTCCACTCCGTGGACCGGGGACGCGTGCGCCGGCCAATCCGCGGCTGCCACATGTCCCTCCGGCCGGTCCACGGCTCCCCCATGCCACCAAAATACACCAGAAACTTCCAGGTCTCCGTTTTTTGCGCGTCCGGACTCAGAAAAACACAAGTAAATAGTCATTTTCAACGTTTTTCCGTACTGAATCAAATTCGGCCTCCGTTTTGCCCAAAGCTCCTCCCAAAATTCGACGAGGGTATCCGAATACACTCGGGGTCCAACAACACACTAAGTCCATTTCTTGAGTCCGATGCACACCCAAACACCTCCCATAGCATAAGTAGTCCTCCAGAAGCTACTGACCAAGCCATAAAAGCCCAACGAAGATCCGGGTCATCACATCCTCCCCCACTAAAAGAAAGTTTCGTCCTCGAAACTAAAAACAACTCAAAACGGGGTCTCAAAACTATGGTAGATACCCAACTACACCGTCTCCAGCTCCCAAGTCGCTACTCCTCCCGTGATTACTCCTCAACAACAATAACAATGACCAGTACGGCATGGCCCGATTGCACAATCCTCTCATCACACGAGCCAGAATCTGCAACGGGCGTCCCTCGTACTCCAAACATTTACAAATCTCAATGGAGCGAGTCAATCACGGGCGAGGGATCCAAAAGCACATCACCCCCGTGCTGAGACGTGGAAAAACCTCAGGGACTCAACAAAGGCTGGGGGGAAAAGGGGAGAAGAACAGTACAACACATACATCAACAACACACCCTGGTGCCAACTGACAGTGTAACCAAAACACCCCCACGCGATCATCCATGAAGGGAAGAAGTCTCAACAAGACGGGGTCCTCACTCGGTCACTCTCAATCCTGACCATGCGAGTGGACTGCTCCACCGCAGTCTACCATAAAAAGGAACCCCTAGGGAGCACAACCTCGAGCCTTGGTCACCTCAACAGTCCCACACAGCGCCAGCTACGAAATCATCAAACTCAACCCGAATAGCTTTACTGCTCCGGGTATTCGCCACCACAGTGGCACTGTCGGGGTGATACTGGATGCTTGTCAATAATCCAGCTGTAACTTTATAGCCACTATGGGAGGCATCACTGTATCTCACAAATCCATCTCCCATCACTGGCGATGCTGAAATCGGTGCTGGTATAGTCTCATCACCTATTCGTCAAGCTTTGCTGGCACTATCCGGTCCAAAAGCTCCTCACCTCAACAATTACTGCCGGTCTCGGCCAATCTCGAATAGCATCCATTCTTGGCCAGATTTCCACCACCGCCCCTTATGGCTAGAATAAGTAATCCAAGAAAATATGCTCTCGATGCTAAAACTTGTACCACAACAACTTGGCATATAGCTTCTTCCTCACAAACCTTGTCACACCATCTACAAGTGCTCCACAAGCTCTAAATCACGCAGAGAGAGGGGGTAAAATCAAAATATCCGAGAGAATATCGCCAATAATCCTT
Source organism: Tillandsia fasciculata (assembly GCA_029168755.2). Lineage (NCBI taxonomy): Eukaryota > Viridiplantae > Streptophyta > Magnoliopsida > Poales > Bromeliaceae > Tillandsia > Tillandsia fasciculata. The sequence goes on from CM054948.1 coordinate 17,628,437, forward strand.
CCAAGTGCAGCTGGAATACACAATTCCTCAAATCTTAAAGACGACAGGGCATTAGTCATTCCATCTGTCCTCACTGTACTCATAATGCCCCTACCATGTCCTGAACACCATCTTGGGAAAATACTCAGCTGTACGATTCCAAAAGATACATGCATCCTAGGTAGAACTGCCGGAGTATAATTCCATCAAAAGGTCCTAAATAATATTCAAACTTGCCTGCGGTCACACCACACAAGGACCCTCACTGTCGTGTGTCAACGACGTGGCATCACCACCGTGTATCAACGGTGTGGCATCACCATAGTGTATCAACGGTGTTTAATTTAATGTACCTGAAGATTTGAATCCATTCTATTCAGATTTGATGTAAATGATTTGTCAGTCTTCATCTTCAATCTTCAACATCACGAAATACGCCAATACAAAAATCCTTAACAGGCACGGTTCCCAAAACCACGTCAATCACAATCTCAATCTCCCTAATCGGCGGTATCATCATCAGCTCAGGTGGGATCACACCCGGGATCTCACGATAACAGGAATATCCTTGCGTCCCGGTGCCGCCGTAGGTACCTCTCGCATTGTTGCTGCAACCAGTGTGCTCTGACTGTCTCCACGAACAAGTCTCTATTGTCTGCCTCGCAGAAGATCATAACCTTCTCCCTCCGCAGTCAAACATCATGTGGCACTGTGCCAACCAATCCCACGCACTGGTCTAAATACCGAACAGACACCAATACCAACAGGTCTGCCAATACAACTTGAGGTCTCAACTGCACTGGACATGATCCACAAGCCTCCTCCACATGCACCACACTAATAGGAACCTGTACCTCTAGTGCACGGGGTAACAAATCTGCCTCTAGTCTATGCAGGAATGCAACATACTCTAACTCCGACTGCTGTGATGGAATCACACCTGCGACGACCCGACCAATTGCCTTGGCGCCCTCCACCCAGGCAGCACAGTCTCATCCGCTTGACGCAAGCGGTCGTCGCTCAGTCTGCCTGAAAATCAAGACTATCCATATAGAGAGCACGATCTCTGCCTTTGCTCACACTGAGGCGACGAATAAGGTCCTCCGCAGACAATAAATCCACGCTACCACTGCGCTCCTCTGATAAAGATGCTAATGCTGCCATCGGGGTCTACCCGACCTCTGACATCTCAGAAAATCCATAATTGCAATCGTCATATGACAAAACACAATTAATTCATGCAATTCCTTATATAATTATCCTTACTAAGCTCACCCTGCAATCACAAATATTGTACCCCAAACATGCATGTTATCAATCACAAAGAGTAACATTCCCTTAGGTAAGCTTTACATAATCCATCCACAAGGATATCCACCATCTGGAAAGAAAACGAAAATGCCTCTGCCGGCCGATCAGTCCTCCAACACCTAGCGCCAAGCAACTCTATCCAGAACTCGCCTCTGGCGGCAGATCCCTATCTAAAGGAACTGCAACGCCACGCTCCACACACAATGCCTACTTCATCGAGGCATCCAAAATCCAAAACAGAGGGATTAAATAAACTGAAAGGTATCCTGGCGCAATCCACTCCCAGTCACACATATCCTATGCGCCTCGTCCCTCGAAACCTGGAGCGCGCAGTTCAACAACTGCATAAACTCTCTAGCATCGGGAGGCTCTCAATTGATCACTCCATCACCACCAACCACGATTCTGCCTCCAAAGGCTCCAACTCAATCCCATAAATCAGGGTGGTTCATCTGCCAAAACTGGCTCCATCGATCAATGATGTCCCACAGCTCATCAACTGTCAGCAATCCACCCCGCCTCAGTGCCTCGGCACAAAACATTGGCACGGAGGGGGCTACTCGCTCAATCGGCGCCGCAGAAATCACTACCGCCGAGGATACTGAAACCAGGTGGCCTCAGGAGAAAAGCACTGTCGGGCTGCCCACTGCTCCGACAACTGTGTCACCCAGACCAGCGGCTCACTTTGCCGCTGATAAGCCTCTGACAATCCCGACATCTGGGTCCGGAGCTCTCTGACCTCAATTCGGGTATCCGGTCCCAAAATAATCCGCTCAAGCTCCACTGCTGCGACGAGTGGACACCAATCCGCACAACGCTTCGGGGAGACACCGCTCACCACAACCAACTGCACCACAGCACAAAACAAAACTCGACCCAATCCGGCGAGAGTCTAGAGCATGTCAACCGTTCTGCAGCATTATGTTGTCTGCAGCCAACACAATTGCTTAGGAGAATAAACATGCCAATCACTCATCCCATCCCTTGGGAGAGGTATAAAACTCAATCAGGACTCTCACTAAAAATCACGACTCTCACGAAGTCATCCTAGGGTCCAACCACAAGCCTAGGGTTTCTACAGTCCCAACTAACCTATCCCTAAGCTATGATACCAACCTAATCTGTCACGCCCCGAGGTCGAAACTGCGACCCGGGCTCACCAACAGATCCGCCACCTATGCAAAACCCGCATAGGCGAAGCGTCTAACCTGCAAAAGATAGTACTATAGCTACGCAAATATCAGAGCGGAAATAAAATGCTGTAAAATGAAATCCAATCACTGTACAACAAGAAATAAGTATAATATCTATCTCCTCAAATACAGATAATCATCATACAATGTCCTCAGTACAGCATCTCTCAACTATAAAAGGAGATAAACTAAAACTATAGTACATCAGTCTACATCAGTCTCTCCAAATACAAAAGATCTCTCTCCAAAGTAAACAGTAAAAACCAGCCAACAGCTACGAGGAATCTCCAACCAGGGGATACAGCTACACTCCTCGGGTGGTAAGGATCTAGCTCGTGACTCCCTCGCCTCGAACAACGACCGAAGATCAGCAACTCCCAAGAGGACTCTGCAAAACAGGAGAAAGAAAAGAGGAAACAACAATGGGGGTGAGAACCACTAGTAAACCAGTAGCCTCCCCCTGTGGGTAAAGCCTCAAGCTCCGGCGTACCCACTAAGTCTACTAGAGGCAAGAAAAGGAATGAGTGGTAAAGCTGTAAACAGAACTACTGAATAAAAGGGAAAACCACCACTAGTATGCCTCTAAATGCAATACCGAAAGAAATGACGGTATGAATGCATCAGGAAACAGTATCTGACCAAATAGACCCAATCTAGTCACCAGTAAAAACTGGTACTGCCTGCTCTGCCATCACTCACAACTGTCCAACTGACCGGCACCCGTCACGGTCAAAAGCCTACTCCGGAGTGGCACTCGAGGGGAGCGACCCACACGAGTAAAGTATCTCTGTACCAAGCATCTCTGTAACCAATGTCTCACAATAGCAGGACTGGATCAAGACTATGATCAAAGTGGGAAACTCCGTCCACTAATGAAACCCCGATCCGATGCAATAGTACTCAATAAGTGGGAAACACCATCCACTAGAGAAACCTGATACCCAATCTGATGCATAAGTAAACATCCGGTCAACCGCCCAATGTCCGCGGTTGCCGCAACACCCCACAAGACCCAAAATCTGATAAGGTAATCAACATCTGGCCAACCGCCTAATGTCCGCGGTCACCACAATAACCCACAACCCACAATCGGATAAAATAATCTATATTCGGTCAACCGCCTACTGTCTGCGGTTGCAGCAATAACCCATAATTCCAGCATCAATGACACCCTGTCTCTGACACTAAGGTCCCGGCTACACTATCCCAAACCTCTGCTCGAACCCGAGCAACATGACTCAAAAGTCTAAATAAGAAGGAGAAAGAAAGCAATCATGGTTTCTCCTAAGTCAAATTCCAATATGATAGTGTAGCAATAAAATAGTGGCCTATCTAGATGTCCAAACGAGCATGCAAAAGTCCTCATGCAAGATGAAAGAGAGAATATCACATAACAGTTCCACATGTGTAACAGATAATAAATCTACATAGATATAACCATTATGCTAAAATCATCAGTCAGCTACACATGTATATAATCCCTGATCCATAATAAATCCCAAAGTAGTACCCGCACATGGATATGTCATCATGTCCCAATAATTAGTCCATTTAACCAATTTTCATAAGATTTATGTGCTAATATGGCATGTTAATTATCACTATTAAATACGTCCCCGTAATCATGTTTCCACAATAATATTATCCCAATAATATTCCCAACATGCTATATCCACAGAATTAATTCCAAATGATAGGCTCACATTTATAACAGTCAAACATGCATGGCAATCAATCTATATGTTCAATAGTGGGCTTCTCTAATAAACTTAGTGAGCAAGTCAGAAGTAGAGGCATGCAACAACCACCCACCTCGAAAAGCGCAAACCACAGCTGCACAAGTCTCCTCGCTGTCCGTCCTACAATTCCTCGCAAAACACCGGAGATCTGAGAACAACTGCAAAAAGAGTCACATTCAGCACACAACTAAATCTCCAAAAACAGCACATGCTGTTTTTACCAACCAGCACATGCTATTTTTACCAACCAGCAGAGAAGAGGGGGATTTTCACCAGTGTATAGTCCTCTAAAAATCCCAGAAAAATCATGGTTGCGATCCTCGCGACGAGTAGCCCCAAATCGAGTATTTATACACTTTAATCCGATACCTGTAGGCCAAGAAACAAATCCGACATCGCGGTAAGCCAAACCATCAACAACTCACACATCTATAAAAACAGCCACAGAGAAGCTTAATTCTCACCTTCGAAATGACCTCGGAAAAATCTAATAAAAATACCCGTGCGTTTCTCTCGAAGCGTAGATGTCAATCGACTCCTTAAACGCCTCATTCCGATGCTCGTAGGTCAAGATAGAAAATCGACAATCCCATGCTGTCCAAAACTCACCACAGAAAATGGGGGTCAAAAGGTGCCTCGGGAACCATGCCAAAAGTGCGAAATAGAGCAACGCAATCAACACAAAAATCGAAGCCTTACCTCTAAGGAACACGCATTCGAAGAAATCTCCCAAAAATTCCTCCTGGTTTGCCCACAGTGAATTTTTGACTGAACTGTGACGGTAATGGGCCGAAATGGGGAGAAAACCGAGGCGAACTGTAAAATCGATATCGCCGTTGCCGAGCCTCAAAAAATTATGGGGATCCACCATGAGCTCAAGAACAACAAAGGAAACAAATTTCATATAGAGCTCTCCCTCCCATTCTCTCTCTAAAGCTCGAAAAAGAGGAAGAAAGAGGGAGAGGAGGAGGTATTTATAGGCCAAAACCAACAATTGGGAAAATTCCCTCTGTGTCCCCGGTTTCGGGCGCCCGAATCTTTCGGCCCCGAAACCGGGCCCAACAGTAGCTCGGCCCAACGGCCCATGCACGGCCCGCCTCCATCTGCACAGTGCCCGGGCCAACCCGGGCGCGACACCTGTCCCCGAACACGGGACAGCCGATCCAGCCGCTCCCGCGCTGCCGCGTGGCCCACACCGGTCAACGAAGCGGTTGGCACCCGCCAATGGCGGGCCGCCACGTGGCGCACGCGTGCGCCACGTCGGCACCGTGGGCGCCACGCCAGCCGCCACCGCTGCCACGCCGTCTGCCACGCCACCTACCGCGCCACCTGCCGCCTGCACGCGCACAGTAGCTCGCCCAATCCCCGCACGCCACGTGTCAGACCATCGCTCTCGCTGCGCCCGGTGCACACACTCCGTGCACCCGACGTACCACAAAGTGCCACGTGTCCACCGCCCAACCAATAGGAAACCGCCACGTGGCACACCACCAGCCTGCACCCCTGCGCCTGCCCGCGCACCTGCCCGGCCTGCCCGCGCACCCCCGCGTGCGCCGCGTCCACTGCACCGAACCAATGAGGTGATGCCATGTGTCCCCGCTCCGGTCCACCGTACACCCGCGCGCTCTCCCGTGAACCGAGCGCCCTGCGCCCGCCAATCCAGAGCCGCCACGTGGCTTCCCGCCTGGTCCACCGCACCAGCGCTCCACTCCGTGGACCGGGACGCGTGCGCCGGCCAATCCGCGGCTGCCATGTGTCCCTCAGGCCGGTCCACGGCTCCCCCATGCACCAAAATACACCAAAAACTTTCGGATCTCCGTTTTTGGGCGTCCGGACTCAGAAAAATATAAGTAAATAGCTATTTTTCAACGTTTTTTCGCACTGAATCCAAATACGGCCTCCGTTTTGCCCAAAGCTCCTCCCAAAATTCGACGGGGGTATCCGAATACACTCGGGGTCCAATCAACACACTAAGTCCATTTCTTGAGTCCGATGCACACCCAAATGCTCCCATAGCATAAGATAGTCCTCCAGAAGCTACTGACCAAGCCATAAACCCCCAACGAAGATCCAGGTCATCACACATGGCGCGCCCGGGTAAATCCGGGCACGGCCGTGGCCGTTCCCTATTCGGAGACCGAACATTTCGGGTGCCCGAAATTGTACCCCAAAGAGGTATTCTCCCATCCTTTTTCCTTGGCTATATATAGGACTTCCACCTTAGTTTTTGGGCTTTTCCCGAGCTCTCCTGGGAATGAGCCCTAAGCAAAGTTGATTCTCTTCTTGTGCTCCATCTCTCAGCTTTTCGGAATTTTTGGAAGCTGCGACATCGGCGATTTCTGCGACTCGACGCACTACGACGTTCTTTTCTCGGTGTTCTTTTCCGTCGTGTTTCGGTCTGTGGTTTCCCGTAGGCTACCCCGAAGGACTTTTTGAGCGATTCTTACGGCATCGTTTTCAGGACAGGTAGGGCTACACTTTTTGTATTTACCACTTCCGCCCGTTTTGAGGTTTTACTGCATTTTCTGGAGCTTCTTTAAACCCCTTTTTTCTGTGGTGATTTTTGGACAACGGCGGAGTAATCATGGGTTTTCTCGGCCTATGAGTATCGGAATAAGGCGTATAAATACTCGATTCGTATCTACTCTTCGCGAGGAACGCAACGGTGATTTTTCTGGATTTTTTTGAGGACTGTACAGAGGTGAAATTCCTCATTTTCTGTGCTGGTTTTGGCAAACAGCAAGTGCTGTTTTGGAACTGCTACCGTCGATGCTAAGTGCGATACTTTTTGCAGTGGTTCACAGATTAGGTGTTCTTGGACTCGTTGGGATCATGAAAAACTGACGATTTGTCCCCGTTCAGTTTCAGCCTTTTTGGATCTTGGGTTGACGCACGCTTCAGGTAGGTTGCTTCGTCTCCAAAACCGGTGGACGGTTCCCTAACTCTATATTTGTTAGTGTGCATGCATTATGTGAGCAGTATTAGGAAGCATGTTGTATCAGATAGGATTTTCTAGTATGGTGATTCTGATCATGTTGATTATTATTTTCTATCTGTATTGATTAATTATTAGTATTGGACTTGACCTAGCACCCTGTCATATGTTGCATGTATAACCAAACCAGTAGAAAACCCTCACTTGGGCTAGGTTCATTTATACTTTAGACATCCACACTGTACATTCTATTCCTAGACATAGTGTTTTCCTCGCCCGGGTAGTGCGTCGAGTAGTCGGGATTTATATTCTAGTCTAGGATGCATGCTACACTCGTGCTTGGGGGCAGAGTGGAGTCTGGTAGATGTAACTGGTCTTATATCTATGGTGGGAGCCGTTTGGGTGAACGGTGATCCCGGGATGTCGTGGTTCTCTGTTTTATGTGTCGCCACTATGTTAGTGGCAGTAGTATACCAGTGGTAGCAGGACCTTGAACCCAGAACCTTTTGGACACACACATAATTTTAGTCAACCAATATTTTTCTTCCAAACATCGAAGGGTCGCCGGAGTCTGTTCTTGTCTGATTGGAAGAAGGCATTAGCCCTTCGGGGTTTGGGAATAAAACTTGTTTTCTAACTGTTTTTTCTAAAAGAACTAAAAATCATTAAAAAATGGGTTTTCCTCAAATCAAGATGGTTTTTCAAAAATGAACTACTTTTAGTCCTCACCCCGTGCGGGTTTGAGTGAAAAATGGTTTTCAGTAATAAATGTCACATTTTTTCTGTAAACTTTCCCACTCGAGAGGATTCGAGTGGTCTGGGTTCTAAGAGCTGCCTTTTCTTTGGGTCGAGAACAACGAGAGGCTATGCCTAGAGCCTGTTCTTGTTTGATTTGGGTTATAGGTTCTAGTCTTTCGGGGTTCCCGAACCCTTCATTGTTGTCGGCTGTGGAGTATACCCAGCTAGTGAGTTTGCATGTCGAGTTGATGTTCTTTTTAGGGAGCCGTTGGGTTGACAGCGGTCCTGACTGTTCGAGTGTTTCCTGTTAGTGAGTTAGAGAGATGATTCGGGTACTGTCGATCTTGTTGATCGTGGATTGGACTATAGCCTGCATGAGCCATATTGAGCTCGACAGAGATGTGCGGATACTTTCCTCGGTGGGGTCGCGCCCCTCAAGTGCCACTCCGGAGCTAGGCCTGTTACTTTACTATCGCGACTTGTCGACGCAGTCCCTCTGGCTGGGCCAGTTTTGGCAGTCACGGACGCCCTACGTAAGTCCAGTCCTCCGTGGATGTAATGGCAGTACGTAGGTGGGCACAGGTTTGACTGGACCCTATATGGCAGTCACTGTGATTGGGTTGATTGAGTATTATTGGTCAGAGTCGATGCATCATTTTCATTTGTATCACCCTTTAAGCATTGTAGATAGAGGCATGATAGCTGTAGATTTCTTTTCAGCTTATCTTTCTATTTTTTTTATAGTTTCCCTGTTATCTTATGCCTCTAGTAGACTTAGTGGGCAGACCGTCGGGCTTAGTGGCGGTACCCACTGAGAACTACTGTTGGTTGTAGTTCTCACACCAGCTGGGGGTTTCCCTTTTTTTTCGCTTTTCTCTCCTTCTTTTTGCAGAGTCTTCTACGGGAGTTGCTGATCTCTCTGTTGCTGATCGAGGTAAGGGAGTCGCGATCTAGTTCCATACCCGTCCTTGGAGTATAGATGTACCCCTTTTTGGAGCTTGTAGTACAGTCTGCTGGATTTTAGTAGTTAGTTATTTTTTAGAGTTTTATTTTGAGAGACTTGTAGTGAGGTTCAGACTTGTACTATTTGACAGTTGTATTATCTTATTTTAGTAGTTTATTTTTCATCTCTGATATCTGTATAGCTTTAGTATCCTTCTTTTTGCAGGTTAGACGCTTCTTCTATACGGGGCTTCCCGTATGGGCGGCGGATCTGTTGGCGGGCCCAGGTCGCAGTTTCGAGCCCGGGGCATGATAGAAAAGATTTCAAAAAATACCTGTCTAAGTCTTTTTATAGAAAAAAATAGTTTTGAGTAAAATAGGCATATGGAACAAGGGCAGGGCTAATTCGGATCCAAGCCTCACAAGATATTTTCGGGCACCCAAAACGCAATTCAGGTGCCCGAAAATAGGGTGCTGATCATGGTCTGAATTGGCGGTTAATCGGTTTCTAAACCTCATGAATTAGGACCATCCGAATTGGGGATTCGGGCATCCGAAATCATGATTCAGACATCCGAAATCATGATTCGTACGTTCGAATTCATGAAAACTTTAGTTTCCATGAATTTCTCCACTCTGAGTCCGTTTTCACGTTAATTTTGTGTGAAACGGTTCCCGCTTGATCTGACCATCTCCAAATGCATCGGTCAACTAACTACACGTGTCCGCATGGCTGCAAAATATCAAAACACTACACGTAGTATATAAGGAATACAATAGAGTTGCGGTCCCTGAGTCGAAATTCTACTGTTATTTGTCATGTCTCATTTCAAAACAAATTAATTAGACGACGAATCCAGATTTGAAAGCACTCAATCCTAGATAATTTTAGTTCCTGTATTTAAGAGACCTCAAAGTTTAAGAACGTATTTCATCAGGTATAAATTTTGATAAGTGTTTATAAAGTTTTAAAATACATTAAAGATTATCTAATAGTTTACATGTATTTCTTAAGTTATTTTGCATTAATTTGTATCAAAATCTAACCGGGCAAATTCAAAACACATTATTTCTTTTTTGTAAAAATATATAGAACTTAGCTGAACTCTAAATCATCAACTAATGTTGACAAATTTTGACTAATTTTGATAAATTTTAAAGTTAAAAATCTCATCGACTAATTTAAAGCAAATAAATTAAAATATTATATAATAAAATTAAAATTTTAAAAAATTAAGTAACTAAATTAAAATAATTTATAAATAAGATAAGTTCTATAAAATTTTATCTTTCTCTTTGCTTATATTTGGTCATCATTTACCGTCATTTACGGAACAAATCAGAGCGGTTGCTCAACCAACCCGAATCCATTTACATCTCTGCTCGAAGTGCTCAAGTAGATAAGATAAGTCTGTCAACTTGCCATCAATAAAAGACATGAATTGTGAGTTCTCGGTAGTATACTTGTCGATCTTTTGTGTTGTTTCCGTTTTGCTAACCTCTTCTCCGCCTCTTGCTTCTACAGTGCCCCCCTACCTAATCTGCAAAGACTCCTTTTCCCGTTGCGCCCTTACCTTCTTCTCTGACCGCTCTCATTTCTGTCCATCTTTTCCATTCCACTAGATTTCCCTCCCTCACTGTTTCTACAGTACGACTTACCTACTCTCTCCTACCTTCTTCTCTGACTGCCCTCCTTCCTGTTCATTTTTTCTATTATGCTGGTTTTCTCTCCCTCTCTTGCTTCTAAGTACGACTTACCTACTCTACGAAGACTCCTCTTCCCATTGCGCTCCTACCTTCTCCTCTGACCGCTCTCCCTCTTCGCCTGCTCTCCTCCTCCTGTTGCGTCACCTCCTTCGGCGGATCATACCGATCTGTACGCTACCATCCCTCCCCTCCCTCCCCTTCCTCCCCGATCGCGCCCCCACCCGAACCAATCATTCCTCGGCTGGATTCCGTGCGGCTCCTCTATGCGCTCTGCCATCCTTGCCTCTTTGTGACTGCGATCTGAAATGTATATCCCGATGAAGGATTTTGCCTGATTTTGATGGTACGGATGTGCCTACCCTCTCCTTCCTCAGGCTGGCGGCGTTCGGCTTCTCTGCTCTCATTTATTGCTCACTGTCCTTTTTCTCTGCCTCTCCCCTTCTTGCTTCCCCTATTCTTCCCTCCTCTCTCAGAAATGTTGCCAGCATATGATGACGGGACTGGTTCTTATTTTGCTTTTCTGTCCTTTCCATCAAAAGTGCTAGTGGTCGGTGGTGATGGGATTGTTCGCCGTCGTCACCTGCTGCTCACTTCTATACAAGTGTGCCCCATCACTGAAGCTTCTTTCCCCTTATGTATGCTAAGAGTGGCTCTTCTTTAGGAGAACAGAGGGTTCTCCATATTCTGATGGAAAGGTTGAATATTCCTCTAATTATTATAATTCTAAGTTTTTCTATGTGGGATTAACTAAAATATTATGTTATTTGTATTTGGTAGGTCACTCTAATTAATAGCATCCAAGACCGGTTTAATTCTACAGGTATTCCTTCTTTTCCTGCTTAATTATTTGGTACCTACACCAATTGATATTGTGACTTTTTACTAATGTTCTCAACTCCTTGTGTTTGCTAGATCGCAGCAGCAAGTCTCTTGCAATTTGTGAGCAACTCCCTTCCTTCTTTTCGTTCTACTCCTTTGCCTCTGCTCTATTTAGATACGCCTTCTCTACTTATGTCACGCCCCAGGTGCAAACCAGGACCCGAGCCTGTCTACAGATCCGCCGTGTACACGGAATTTTTCACGTACACGAAGCGCTGGTCACCTGCTCAGATATAATATAACAATAACGGAGCATAATACAGAGCTGAAATAGAAGAACCACATAGTATCTCAGACTGGAAGTACAAATAAAACTGTAATAGGTACAATAATCTCCCAGCTCACCAAAATAGTACAACCAGCTGGCTAACGCCAGACCCAAAATAAAAGGAGAATATCACAGTCCGAGTGGAGGGTACAATATCTGTCTAATAGCTCTCAGCCTCACAGGAGATCTATCTATTCAGCTATCCCCTTACCTCGATCAGCTGCTGATGGCCTAGCAGCTCCCGCAGACGACTCTGCAAAATAAAGGAGAAGCAAGAAACAGAAAATAACAATGGGGGTGAGAACTACCAGATAAACCAGTAGCCTCCCCTAGTGGGTAAAACCTCAACTCTGACGCACCCACTAGGACTACTAGAGGCAAAAGGGGAAGTGGTAAGATACATAAGTTGCTGAAACAGGAAAACTACCACTACTATGCTGTCAAAACTGTATGCATGCATCAGAAATAGTAACTGTCCAAATAAACCCAATCTAGTCACCAGTAACAACTGGTACGCCTGCTCAGCGGAATCTGCACACAAGGCTCGAAACCGCGGGATCGGCCCGCACGGCTCGCATCCAAAATGTTGGGTTATAACTATATGGATCTAAATAGGGGAAAAAACACCTAGAGGGGGGTGAATAGGTGTAAACAATAAACACTCAAAAAATCATTGCGCAATAAAACCCAATGCGGAAATAAAAATGAACACGCAAGATTTTTACGTGGAAAAACTCCAAACCGGAGTAAAAAACCACGGGACCGATAACACGGCGAAATCCACTAGAATTAACACACGTACAAGGTGATATAACGTACTCACAGACGACTCAACCTTTTTCATACGCTCCTAGTAGATCTTCCCGCTCGCTCCACGACGCTTCTCGAATCCACGATCTGCGCCCAACGCTGAATCCACAGCGTCCAACGTCGAGTCCACGACGTCCAACCGAATCCACGGTCTTCACCCAGTAGCACGCTTCGAATCCACGAACGTACCTCGCTCCGAATCCACGAGAGCGGTTGCACCTTGAATCCACAAGGCCACGCGAGTCCACGCGCCGATTTGGGTAAATCGTTGTTTTTGGGTGGTGATGATCCGCCGAATACTTAGATCAAAGATAGATCGGAAATACCATCTAAGTATTCATTGATTTGATTCATCTCAAAATATGAGTATGGAAAACCTAGAATCAAATCAATCAATATAGATGAAGAAACATAGAATAGATCTATTGATTTCCTTTCTTCTCTATATATGTGGATTTTTCTTTTCGGCTAATTTTTCTGTGATGGCCGATTGAAAACCATAAACCCTAGAAATGAATACAGGGCCTATTTATAGGTTAGAAACCAATGAAAGAAGATAAGGATCAAAAACCTGCCATTCCTGGAATTTTACGGGCGGCGATCCGGATCGTAATTGCTGCGATCCGGATCGTCGAAGCTTGAAAGACGATTCCAGAAAAACAAGGGTTCGGGATCCGGATCACAAAGTCCGATCCGGATCGTTCATACAGTTTTACCAGAACATCAATGTTCGGGATCCGGATTGCAAGTCCTGATCCGGATCGTGGAAGCAAATCGGTAAAACTAATGTTCGGGATCCGGATCAGAGGAGGCTGCGATCCGGATTGAACCAGTGTATGAACCAACACCCTTCGGGATCCGGATTGCCGAGCCCGATCCGGATCCTGAACATGTCCCATGTCCAGTTTTTGATGTTTAAGCAATAAAACATTCTTCCAGGTGTTTCTACACTATAAGAAGTATTCGGATCGTCACAAATATTTAGTTAAACATACCTGATCCTTTTGAATTCTTCTTTCTTGAGATTGAGGTATATGATCCAAGCTATCTTCATCTTCAATCTTCAAGACTTAACATATTCACGAAATACGCCAACTCAAATTCCGTAACACAAAAATCAGTATCAGACCGGCACACAAGGCTGGGTCCGAAAAAGAAAGCCTACCTTCGGAGTGGCACTCGAGGGGAGCGACCCACACGAGTAAAGTATCTCTGTCATCAGTATCACAAGTATCTCTGTCATTAGTATCACAAGTATCTCTGTCATCAGTATCACAAGTATCTCTGTAGCACATGTCTCACAAGCATCACAATATAGCAGGACTGGATCATGACTATGATCAAAGTGGGAAACTCCATCCACTACAGAAAACCCAATCCCCAACAGATGCAAACAATAAACCAGACTCAACCCCAATCTGATGCAAGGATAAACATCTGGTCGACCGCCTACTGTCCGCGGTCACCGCAATACCCCACCAATCCAAAATCTAATGCAATCTCGACTACACTATCCCAAACCCCTGCTCATACTTGAGCAACAAACATCTGGATGCAAAAGACAGCAATGAAACATGTTCAAATCCCAATATGATAGTGTAGCAATAAATAAAGCTGTAGTAAGATGTTAAATATTTATTTTAAAAGAAGATTGATTTACTGGAAAAGTTATTTGCATGCGAGATTATAGCCTTTGTCCCAATCACAGTGTCCCAATATAAGTTATCATATAATCTGTGGGGTTATATTAAATTTTAGGAGAGTTCGTCCCAGCGGTTCTCGTCAATTGTCACATTAGTTCGTCCCAATAGTTCTCATCAATTGTCATATTAGTTGTCCCAATGGTTCTCATCAATTGTCATATTAGTTTGTCCCAATGGTTCTCATCAATTGTCATATTAGTTTGTCCTGTTAGTTTGTCCTGTTAGTTTGTCTTGTTAGTTTGTCCTGTTAGTTTGTCCCAATGGTTCTCATCAATTGTCCTTTTAGGGGAATTCTAATAATCCCAGTGAGCTTGTCAAAAATGAGGTAAGCAACAACCGCCCACCTCGAGCAGCTCACACCCCACAAAGCCTCCAAGCTGTCCACAGTCCTCAAATCCTGCAAATCAACGCTCCCGGTATAAATACAAATCCCAAAAAGCACAATATTTGCTGTTTTTCAAACAGCACGGGAAAAGAGGAGTTTTTCACCTCTATACAGTGCTCAAGAAAATCCGGAAAAATTACAATTGCGTTTCTTGCGAAGAGTAGATCAAAATCGACTCTTAAAATGCCTCGCTCTGATGCTCCTACGCCAAGATAAAAATCGGAGAAGTCGACGCTGTCCAGAAATTTCCACAGCAAAAAGGGGGTCAAAGAGGCCTCGGGAAACGTGCCAAAAGTGCGAAATGGAGCAAAGTGTTCAACACAGAAATCGAAGCCTTACCTCTAAGGAACGCGCTGTCGCAAAAATCGTCCAAAAATTCCTCATGGTTAGCACGCAGGGAATTTTCGACTGAACTGCAAGAAAGTCGTCGCAGTGCGCCGTGTCGCAGATAACTCACTATCTATAACTCCAAAAATTCTGAAATTCTGAGGAGAGAGAGAAGAGAGAGAGAGGAAGAAATTTTGTAGAGGGCTCAAACTGAGATTCTCTCTCTAGAGCTCGAATTTCGAGGTGGGGAATGAGAGGGGTGAGAACCTATTTATAGTGGGCCAAAGCATCTTGGGCTCCACACGGGATCCAGATTCCGAACAGGAAACACCAAAATTGGCCAACCAGATTGCGCCACGTGTCCACAAAACAGGAAACAGTCTGTGCAAGTCCAATCAAAATCTGCCACGTGTCCACGTGGTGCACGTGCCTGGCCCGCGCTCCGGGTTTTCCGGATCCTGTCAGCCAATAGGGGAGCGCCACGTGTCACCCTCCCACGTGCTTCTAGAAACCGGCCAACCAATGGGGAAGCGCCACGTGGCAAGGGGGGTCTTCGCTGCTCCCGGTGCACGCTAGGCCCATGGACCGCGCACCAGCGCCCCCTGCCCGCGCCTGCCCGCGCTGCCCGCGCCATGCGCTGCCGCTTCTTGCCTTGCTCCGCCGCGCTCCGCCGCCGCGCCGCCGCCGCGCCGCCGCCCGCCGGTCGCCGTTGGCCGCCGCCCGGTGCCGGAACAGTAATTCCGGCCGGCCGGGTTACTGTTCCGGTGAACAGTACCAGTGTGCCGAAAAAATAAAGTGAATATACCATTTTGATCGTTTTCGCGCGCTGAGTCCAAATACGACGTCCGTTTCGCCAAATTCTCATCCGAAATTTTGCAAAAAGCTCCCGAAAAATCCTATTTGCTCCGATTTTCGTGCCGAGTCTATTTTAAATGTCCAATTTCGATTCTACAAGCTCCGTTTCACCGTATAAGCTCCCTACGGTCACTAATTTAATGTTGCACAGTTCCTGCGGGAGTCCGGATCATCACATCCTCCCCTACTAAAAAGAGTTTCGTCCTCGAAACGAGACTAAACAATAATCATCAGTCTGATGTCTCGAATAAGTAGGGGTGAGCATCCCTCATCTCCGACTCGAGCTCCCATGTAGCCTCGCGCTCGTCATGATTGCCCCATTGGATTTTCACATAGGGAATGGCTCGATTGCGCAATTCTCTCACCTCTCGATCCAGAATTCGCAGTGGGCGCTCCTCATACCTCAAATCCTTGCTGATCTCAAGCGGTGTGAAGTTGATGACGTGCGATGGGTCGAAGACATACTTCCTCAAAGTAGAAACATGAAATACATCATGGACACCAGCAAGCCTCGGAGGAAGTGCAAGTCGATAGGCAACTGGCCCGATACGCTCCAATACTTCGAAGGGTCCAATATATCGGGGGCTAAGTTTCCCGCGAATGCCGAATCTCCTAATTCCTTTGGACGGCGAGACTTTCAGGAATACATGATCTCCAACTTGAAATTCTAAGTCTCGTCGCCGAACATTAGCATAACTCCTTTGTCGGCTTTGGGCGGTCTGAAGATGCCGTCGAATCACCCGGACCTTTTCTTCTGCCTCTAACAACACATCTGGTCCCAAGGTCCGCCTTGTTACGGAATTTGAGTTGGCGTATTTCGTGATTGTATTAAGTCTTGAAGATTGAAGATGAAGAAACTTTGGATCGTATACCTCAATCTCAAGAAAGAAGAATTCAAAAGGATCAGGTACGTTTAACTAAAGATTAATGGTGATCCGAATACTTCTTATAGTGTAGAAACACCTGGAAGAGGTTTTAATTGCATAAACATCAAAAACTGGACATGGGACATGTTCAGGATCCGGATCGTGCTTGGCAATCCGGATCCCGAAGGGTGTTGGTTCATACACTGGTTCAATCCGGATCGCAGCCTCCTCTGATCCGGATCCCGAACACTGGTTTTACCTGTGTGCTTCCTCGATCCGGATCAGGACTTGCAATCCGGATCCCGAACATTGATGTTCTGGTAAAACTGTATGAACGATCCGGATCGGACTTTGTGATCCGGATCCCGAACCCTGTTTTTCTGGAAATCGTCTTTCTTGCTTCGCGATCCGGATCGCAGTAATTCCGATCCGGATCGCCGTCCGTAAAATTCCAGAAAAGGCAGGTTTTTGATCCTTATCTTCTTCCAATGGTTTCTAACCTATAAATAAACCCTATGGTCATTTTCTAGGGTAATCCAAATAGAGCCGTCATTATCAAATATCATTTTATACGGCCTTAGATCCACATATAGAGAAGAAAGGAAATCAATAGATTCATTCTATGTTTCTTCATCTATATTGATTGATTTGATTCTAGGTTTTCCATACTCATATTTTGAGTAGAATCAAATCAATGAATACTTAGATGGTATTTCCGATCTATCTTTGATCTAAGTATTCGGCGGATCATCACCACCCAAAAACAACGATTTACCCAAATCGGCGCGTGGACTCGCGTGGCCTTGTGGATTCAAGGTGCTACCGCTCTCGTGGATTCGGAGCGAGGTACGTTCGTGGATTCGAAGCGTGCTACTGGGTGAAGACCGTGGATTCGGTTGGACGTCGTGGACTCGACGTTGGACGCTGTGGATTCAGCGTTGGGCGCAGATCGTGGATTCGAGAAGCGTCGTGGAGCGAGCGGGAAGATCTACTAGGAGCGTATGTAAAAGGTTGAGTCGTCTGTGAGTACGTTATATCACCTTGTACGTGTGTTAATTCTAGTGGATTTCGCCGTGTTATCGGTCCCGTGGTTTTTTACTCCGGTTTGGAGTTTTTCCACGTAAAAATCTTGCGTGTTCATTTATTTTTCCGCATTGGGTTTTATTGCGCAATGATTTTTTGAGTGTTTATTGTTTACACCTATTCACCCCCCTCTAGGTGTTTTTTCCCCTATTTAGATCCATATTACTTATAACCCAACAAGTGGTATCAGAGCGGGAATAGGGTTGTAAACAATGGTTGAAGGTGGAAACATCAATCGACCCCCTTTCTTTGATGGAACAAATTATGCGTACTGGAAAGTGCGGATGAAAGCCTTTTTAATTTCCATCGACGAAAGGGTGTGGCAATCAATTGAATTAGGATGGTCTAATCCAACTGAAATTTTAGATGATGTTCGCACCTTAAAACCTAGGTCGAAATGGACCAAGGAAGAGATAGATTCATCTTCTTACAATGGCAAGGGAATTAATGCTTTATTTAATGCTTTGTCACAAACTGAGTTCTCTCGCGTCTCGGCATGTGAGACTGCGAAAGAAATCTGGGATGTTCTTCAAGTTACGCATGAGGGAACTAACCTAGTGAAGATTCAGAAACTGCAAATGCTTACGAGCAAGTTTGACTCTATCTCTATGGCAGAGAATGAATCTTTCACTGACTATTACACACGATTGCAAGACATCGTAAACTCATGTGCTAACTTGGGAGAGAAGATTCCAGAATTTAAAATTGTAAGAAAAATATTAAGAACTCTTCCTGAACGATTTCGCCCGAAGGTCGCAGCCATTGAAACTATTAAACACCCGGACGAAATGCGTGTAGAAGAATTAGTTGGTTCTTTACAAACATATGAAATGTCATTTACTACTAACTATTCTTCTGGAAAAGCATCCTCTTCTAAGTCTTCAGGTTACGCATTGAAATCAACTAAAGAAGAAGACGCGGATTCATCCTCCTCGGACGACGACGAGAATCTTTCTATGGAGGACTTTGAGAAGCAGCTTGCTCTCTTGACAAGGAAGTTTCGCCGCAACTTCCGAAGGGGTAATTCAAGCAAGACTCCATCCTTCGGAAAGTCGAAGAAAGGCAAGGGTCCTTCAAGTTACAAGTCAAGAAAGCAAGAGAACTTCTCAAAGGATAAGAACAGTTCAGAGGGACAAGTTCAGTGCTTCAAATGTCGAGGCTTCGGCCACATTTCAACGGAGTGTCCCAACAAAAATCCGGCAAAGAAGAAGGCGATGCAAGTCGTCACTTGGGATGACAACTCAACGTCAAATGAGTCATCGTCAAGTGATGAAGAAGACTCCGCGACAGCATTCCACGCGTCCACTACATCTTCTCCCTTCATGTGCTTAATGGCAAGTACATCCGAGTCATTGTCCAACTCCACTGTGGAAAAGATTGCAACGGACGATGAATCAGATAATTCGGAAGGTGAAGATTTTGTTTTAGCCTACCACAGACTTTTGAGGGATTCAAAGAAACTGGCTAAACAAAACAAGGGGTTGAAAGGGAGATTGCAGGATCTCGAAGAAGAAGTAAAAAGGGTAACCTCTCTCTCAACCGATCTTGAAGTGGAAAGGGACAATCTGATTAAAACAAATGCTTCACTTCAAGAGTCCAATGAGCATTTCGAGAAGAGTTATGTAGACATGGTGAACAAAGCGAATTACTTCTTGAAGCTCAACGGCGAGGCTCGACAGGAAAAATTGGAAATGACGGAGACCATTCGCCAACTGAAGGATGACTTAAAGAGATTTTCTTCTGGAAGGAGTAAGTTGGACAGACTTCTTGGTCTTGGTCAAAGAAATAAGTTCGGCCTCGGATACACTCAAACTGGAGACATTCCAAGTTCGAGTGGGACAGTATTTGTGCCTCAGTCGGTATCTCCTCCTCCGACACCGGAATTCACGACAACCAACGACAACAAGCCTACTTCATCCTTCTCGGGATCGTCAAGACCTAAGGTATGTTTTCGTTGTGGCATTTCAGGGCACATAAGGAGAAATTGCAAGACGGAGCCAAACGCACACCTCAAGCATCTCTTGCAATGACTACCAAAAGGGTGATTCCTCAAAAATCAAATGCAATTCATTTGAAGGAAAAGAGCCTTGGTAGTTCACCGCTCAAGACGACATCATCAAGGAGCAGCATTCTTCAACAAGACGCTTTCACCTAGGAAACAACTTCACGATCATTACCGACGCATTCCAAAAAGGTTTGGGTGCGCAAAGGTGAAATTTTCCCTTGTCTTGTTACAAATATTTCCTTGCATGCATATGATAGTTCGTCTTGGTATCTGGATAGCGGGTGTTCCCGTCATATGACCGGTGATAAAAACTGTTTTCAAACATTTGAGAAAAACTCCGGAGGACTTGTTGTTTTCGGAGATGGTCGGTCTTCCAAAATTGTTGGAAAGGGAACGGTAGCTATTCCAGATGGCCCGGTTCTAAATAATGTGTTATTTGTTCATGGCCTTAAGACTAACCTCATAAGCATAAGTCAACTTTGTGATAATGGTTATTCAGTTAATTTTTCTTCTGATAAATGCACTGTAACTGACATGAACCATGCTTTCTTTTTAAAGGGGGTTAGATCAGAAAACAACTGTTATGTAGTTCCTCTAAGATTTCTGAAAAATGTAACCTAGCATCTTTGAAAAATGAAACACTTTGGCATGAAAGGCTAGGTCACATAAACTTTAAGGAACTTGCTAGAATTTCGAACAAAGATGTGGTCAAGGGGGTTCCTAAACTTTCTTTTGAACAAAACCTTGTGTGTGGCGGTTGCCAAAAGGGAAAACAGTCTAGGACTGCACACAAGAACTTGAACCACATAGGTACAAAACGGCCTTTGGAACTTTTGCATATGGACTTAATGGGGCCAACTCGTCAACCATCCTGGGAGGTAAATGGTATATTTTTTTATTGGTTGATGATTTTTCTAGATATACTTGGGTAGCATTTTTAAAAGAAAAAGCTGATACCTTTGATTCTTTTCTCGAAATTTGCAATCGTATTATGATTGAAAAGAATGAAAGGATTACTCGAGTTAGGAGTGATAGAGGTGGGGAATTCATAAATTCCAAATTCATTGATTTTTGCTCTTCTAACGGCATTAAACATGAATTCTCTGCACCTTACACACCTCAACAAAATGGTGTAGTCGAGCGCAAGAACAGGGTCGTACAGGAGATGGCTCGTGTTATGCTTCATAGCCGGAACCTTCCTTTATATTTTTGGGCTGAAGCAGTGAACACGGCTGTCTATGTTATCAATCGAGTGTACTTGCGCCCGGGGACTTTAAATACACCATATGAACTATGGTTTAGTAGAAAACCTAATATCAAATATTTTCGTATTTTCGGGAGTCGGTGTTTTATTTTACGTGATCGTGAGAATCTTGGAAAATTTGACTCTCGAAGTGACGAAGGGATTTTCTTAGGTTATTCTACAAACAGTAGAGCATATCGAGTTTTTAACTTAGAATCTAAGACGATTGTAGAATCGATAAATGTTAAGGTAGATGAAGCTTTTCACTTTGAATCTGAAAAATCTACCCTCGATATCTCTCTTGATGATGATTCAACTGCTAATGCATCTTCTAATAACAATTCTTCCAATATTAATGATGCATCTAACGGTTCTTCAAGTTCAACTGATGTGCAGGAATCATCTCGTGTACCTCCGTCTACTCCTCTACCTCAGACGCTACGCATCTCCAAGGATCACCCTGAAACGAACATCATTGGAGACCCACAAGAAGGAGTTAGAACACGGAGACAATTGGTTTGCGGATTTGCATGCTATGTATCTCAAATCGTGTTGGGTTTAGGTTAATAAGGATCTAATAGGGGAAAAAACACCTAGAGGGGGGTGAATAGGTGTAAACAATAAACACTCAAAAAATCATTGTGCGATAAAACCCAATGCGGAAAAATAAAAGAACACACAAGATTTTTACGTGGAAAACTCCAAACCGGAGTAAAAAACCACGGGACCGATAACACGGCGAAATCCACTAGAGTTAACACACGTACAAGGTGATATAACGTACTCACAGACGACTCAACCTTTTACCATACGCCCCTAGTCGATCTTCCCGCTCGCTCCACGACGCTTCTCGAATCCACGATCCGCGCCCAACGCTGAATCCACAGCGTCCAACGTCGAGTCCACGACGTCCAACCGAATCCACGGTCTTCACCCAATGGTACGCTTCGAATCCACGAACGCACCTCGCTCCGAATCCACGAAAGCGATAACACCTTGAATCCACAAGGCCACGCGAGTCCACGCGCCGATTTTGGGGTAAATCGTTGTTTGTTTGGGTGGTGATGATCCGCCGAATACTTAGATCAAGAGTAGATCGGAAATACCATCTAAGTATTCATTAGTTTGATTCAACTCAAGATGTGAGTATGAAAACCTAGAATCAAACTAATCAATATAGATGAAGAAAACATAGAATCATTTCTATTGATTTCCTTTCTTCTCTATATGTGGATCTAAGGCCGTATAAAATGATATGTGAAAATGACGGCTCTATTTGGATTCCCCTAGAGAAATGACCATAGGGTTTATTTATAGGTTAGAAACCCTAGGAAGAATATTCGGATCAAAAACAAACTTTTCTGGAAAGTTTTACCGACGGCGATCCGGATTGTATAAGCCACGATCCGGATCGCAGACGCACAGAATGCAGTTTCCAGAAAATCACCTGTTCGGGATCCGGATCATAATCCACGATCCGGATCGTTCATACATTTTCACAAAACATCCCATTCGGGATCCGGATTGTACAAGCTGTGATCCGGATTGCAGCAATGTATGAACGAACACCTTTCGGGATCCGGATTGAAAGTCCACGATCCGGATCCTGAACATGTCCCATGTCCAGTTTTTGATGAATAAGCAGTTAAAACCTCTTCCAGGTGTTTCTACACTATAAGAAGTATTCGGATCATCAAAATTATTTAGTTAAACGTACCTGATCCTTTTGAATTCTTCTTTCTTGAGATTGAGGTATACGATCCGAAGTTTCTTCATCTTCAATCTTCAAGACTTAATACAATCACGAAATACGCCAACTCAAATTCCGTAACAATCTCCCCCTTTGGCGGTTTCGTGACAAAACACAGATCCACAAAGAAAATTCAAAAAGATATTTTTGTTGCTATCACCATACAACAAAAATTTACAAAAGAGTTCCAGAAATTAAAAACATGAGATAAACTCCTAAGACAGACTCTAGACTTAGACATCTGTAACCTCTGCACACAGAAAACATTCTTGACAAACAAAATCGTTAGATACCTCAAGAATTGGAACATAGAAAAACCAAGTGCAGAGATAGAGTTTGATCTCACCATGACATTTAAAAGAATCAGATATGTGAAAGAAACATAGTTAAAACCAACATATCTTCTAAGCAGTTGAAAACCAAATGTCAAAGTATGTTAGTCCAACACCAACTTGTTAGTCATATTACATGCCCAAATAGTTAGTCGAATAGTTAGTATAGAAGCATGTCACAAATCACAAAAGAAAACCAAAGTTGAGTTGAGATTCATACTTACCTTGATATCATCGATATTCACAATCACTGTTCAAAGTTCATTCATCATTGTTCATTGTTTTCGCTAACTCTCTCCCCCTTTTTGTCACAAAAACAAGCCAAAACGTAGCATGAGCTACAATATGTAAGGAGAGTAACAAAAAAATAGAGTTCTAAAAATATGCACAAACTGAGAACTAAACTAAAGGAGTAAAGAAAAACAATGTTCTGAGAACTAAGAACCCAAACTAAGGTGACCAATTGTTGCTCAATCTGAAGAGTCAGAACTAGTACAGCTCAGCTTGCTTAAAATCCCTTTAAGCAAGTTCTTAAGGTTTGAATATTTTCTTGATCTTCTTGTGTTCAGAGGAGATTTGCTGAAGCTCTCTCGATATTCTTTCATGTGTAGCAGAGATTCTTTGTTGTTCCTGACGAATCGATTCCAATATCTCTGTCTCAGTTGTCCGTGTCTTTGAATAAGATGAACGCTGTCTGGATGCAGATGGCGCATCAGGTCCTGCAGTCCATGGTGATCCAGTTTGCAAAATTCCTGAAAGTGAGCGTGCTCTGGTTAGAGGCCCACTCTGCTGGCTTGTACTTCTTTGAACACTTTTCCTTCTTGTATATTGTATGGTCGTGGAGGCAGATTTCATAAGTCTCTTCCTTTGGTGAACTTCCTTTCTTCTTCATCAATTTTTCTTTGAACATCCTTAAAGAATTCGTCCCATTCTTCACTATTGTAATCCGAGCTGTCTTCATTGGCTCCTTCCGGTTTGTCTCCAGTTGAGACGCCTGGTTCTTCTTTAACCGATGAACCCCCAGGCAGCATTGCGACCAGCAAGATGATCAACCAAGAGAATGCCATTGATTCTAGTGCTTTGAGTTTAAGAAAGTGTCCTGTGAAAATCAACTCAAGAACATATGAAAAATTGTCAATTTTGAAAATTTTGAAAACATTGTACCTAGACAATCATAATCATATAGAGAAGCCAAGAATCAAATTAGTTTTCCAAAAAGAATTTTAAAAATACATCAAATCCATGATTTACAGAAATTCCTCTTTTATGCCCTAAAACCGAATTTTTAGAAATCGAAGCCTAAAAATACGTTAATCAAGTGAAATCCCAGCATAAAAGTAAAACTAATTGACCCAGAGTTCTTATTTCAAAAGAAATTTGATCAAAAACCATTCACAAACGAAAAAATTCCAACTTTTCAACTCACGTTTGGTGAAAAAAACAGAAAAACTGTGAAAAACCGAGTTTTGATCATGTAAACTTACTTGAATCCGAAGAACTTTGAGTTTTGAAGCACCAGGAAGCAAGAAATCTAGAGAGAGAAACTCTAGAAGCTTGAAAACCAGAAATTAGGGTAAAGAAATCTCGAATCTGAAAGTTTCTATATAGAACCCTAGCCGTGATCCGGATCGGCCGAGAATGTGATCCGGATCGGCCACACGCGGGAAAAATCCTGCGTTCGGGATCCGGATCACTTGCCACGATCCGGATCGGCTACACCTTTTTCTTCAGAAAAATTAAGAAAAATACAATAAAATCCAGAAAAAGTATGTAAGCACATTATCATGTCAACTTTAAACAAATGACATCGTTTCACACAACAAGAAATAGATTATGAAAAATCTATCAATAATATCCAAAAATGAAACGAAGATTTACGAAAGTTAAAACACTTAAAGTTGAACAACTTCAATTACATCTATCTTGATCCTATGTGTAATGTCTTTATCAAATCATCAATTTCAGTAAAGAAAATGAAGTACCAAGATCAATAGATGTTTGAAATCCCAGATAAGTTAAATAATATATCTAGACAATCTGTTGAAGGAGTGGCTCTTTGAGCATCTTAAATCAAAAATCCCACCTTATACCAACCATGAAATACGACTGAGTCAAGTATTTCAATATGAGTTTTATCAACAATTTTTCAAACAAAAGTTTGCTTTTCATTCATGGAGTATCTTTTTCTTTCATTTTCTCCATGTGGTGGTAGTTTTCACACTCCTCATTGGGATGTAACTCTTTCCACATCTTTTGAGCATTTCACATTTCATTGACTCCCCCTCAATTGGCTATCAATTATTTAATATATAAAGTATTCAACCAAACCATTGATCTCGAATTCATACTCGACTAAGCAATCAAATATGATAATGACTATACCAAGAGATCATTGAGAGAGAAATTGACTTTGATCACAGAAAGATGGTTTAATTAACGTAAATGATCATTGCAACATTGAAACATTATGACATCAAAAACATAATAAATTTCTAAATGCATAAAAGGATGCAATTAAAGTCAATTATGATATATGCTCAATTAGTGTGCTATGTACAGAACATAGATAAAGAACAAAACAAAAACAAGAACAAAAACAAAACCTAATCTAAGCAAAGGTTTCAAAAGAGTTTATTTCAAGGAAAGCATGCCAATTGCTTTTCGCAAGTGAATGAAACGTTTTTGATCCAAAGGTTTTGTTAAGATGTCGGCTAATTGATCTTCAGTTGAAATATATGACAGTTGAAGAATGTTTGATTCAACTAGCTCTCTAAGAAAATGATATCTAAGTTCAATATGTTTTGTTCTAGAGTGCAACACAGGGTTTTTAGAAATGTTAATGGCACTAGTGTTGTCACATAAAATGGTTACCGAAGATGTTGAAATTCGGAAATCGCTCAACACGCTCTTCATCCAAATCAATTGGGTTGAGCAACTTCCTGCAGAAATGTACTCCGCTTCGGCAGTCGAGAGTGCTATGCAGTTCTGTTTCTTACTGTGCCATGCAACAAGGCAGTGGCCGAGATAGAAGCATGCACCACTCGTGCTTTTCCGGTCATCCACCGATCCAGCCCAATCGGCATCTGAGTATCCAACAATATCCAAAGTCGTTCCCATAGGATACCAAATTCCGAAATTGATTGTACCTTTGATATACCGGATGATCCGTTTCACCGCTTTCAGGTGAACCTCCTTCGGTGCTGATTGATATCTCGCACAAATCCCAACACTGAAGGATATATCCGGGCGACTAGCCGTGAGATATAGTAGACTTCCAATCATACTGCGGTACAGTTTCTCGTCTACATTCTCACTTTGTGATTCACTTCCAAGTCCCTTATGGCTAGTTCCCATTGGAGTTGGAAAATCTTTCGAATTTTCAAGGTCAAACTTTTTGACCAACTCCAGTGCATACTTGGATTGACACAAGTGAATTCCTTCATCGTTCTGCTTAACTTGTAATCCAAGAAAATAATTCAATTCGCCCATCATGGACATCTCAAATTCGCTTTCCATGGTCTCCGCGAATTTAGAAGCATCATTATCTCTCGTTGCTCCAAAAACAATGTCATCAACATAGATTTGAGCAACTATGAAATTGTTTTGATAATGCTTCACAAAGAGAGTCCTGTCAGCTCCCCCTCGAGTGTAGCCCTTTTCCAAAAGGTGCTTTGTCAACCTTTCGTACCATGCTCGCGGTGCTTGTTTCAGACCGTAAAGAGCCTTTTTCAGTCGAAAAACATGGTTAGGTAGTTTATGATCCACAAAACCTTTCGGTTGAGCTACATAAACTTCCTCATTTAAAAATCCATTTAAAAAGGCGCTCTTAACGTCCATTTGAAATAATTGATTTTAAAATGACAAGCGATCGCAAACAATATACGAATGGACTCGAGTCTAGCTACAGGGGCGAAGGTTTCATCAAAGTCTATACCTTCTACTTGAGAATAGCCTTGAGCAACTAACCTTGCTTTGTTCCTGATGATAGTACCTTCTTCGTTTTTCTTGTTCTTGAAGATCCATTTGGTACCTATCACATTGTGTTGCTTCGGAGGCTTCGTCAGTTCCCAGACTTTGTTTCGCTCGAATTGATGGAGCTCTTCCTGCATTGCTTTAATCCAATAATCATCTTGGAGAGCTTCATCAACATTCCTTGGTTCGATTTGAGATACATAGCATGCAAATCCGCAAACCAATTGTCTCCGTGTTCTAACTCCTTCTTGTGGATCTCCAATTATGTTCGATTCAGGGTGATCCTTGGAGATGCGTAACGTTTGAGGTAGAGGAGTAGGCGGAGGTACACGAGATGATTCCTGCACATCAGATAAGCTTGAAGAACCGTTAGATGCATCAACATTATTATCGAAAGAATTGTTAGAAGAAGATGCATTAGCAGGTGTATCATCATCAAGAGAGATATCGAGGGTAGATTTTTCAGATTCAAATGAAAAGCTTCATCTACCTTAACATTTATCGATTCTACGATCGTCTTAGATTCTAAGTTAAAAACTCGATATGCTCTACTGTTTGTAGAATAACCTAAGAAAATCCCTTCGTCACTTCGAGAGTCAAATTTTCCAAGATTTTCGCGATCACGTAAAATAAAACACCGACTCCCAAAGATGCGAAAATATTTG
Organism: Tillandsia fasciculata; assembly: GCA_029168755.2. Lineage (NCBI taxonomy): Eukaryota > Viridiplantae > Streptophyta > Magnoliopsida > Poales > Bromeliaceae > Tillandsia > Tillandsia fasciculata. The sequence continues at coordinate 17,656,124 of CM054948.1, forward strand.
ATGTTAGGTTTTCTACAAAACCATAGTTCATATGGTGTATTCAAAGTCCCCGGGCGCAAATACACTCGATTGATAACATAGACAGCCGTGTTCACCGCTTCAGCCCAAAAATATAAAGGAAGGTTCCGGCTATGAAGCATAACACGAGCCATCTCCTGTACGACCCTGTTTTTGCGCTCGACTACACCATTTTGTTGAGGTGTGTAAGGTGCAGAGAATTCATGTTTAATGCCGTTAGAAGTGCAAAAATCAATGAATTTGGAATTTATGAATTCCCACCTCTATCACTCCTAACTCGAGTAATCCTTTCATTCTTTTCAATCATAATACGATTGCAAATTTCGAGAAAAGAATCAAAAGTATCAGCTTTTTCTTTTAGAAATGCTACCCAAGTATATCTAGAAAATCATCAACCAACAAGAAAATATACCATTTACCTCCCAGAGATGGTTGACGAGTTGGCCCCATTAAGTCCATATGCAAAAGTTCCAAAGGCCGTTTTGTACCTATGTGGTTCAAATTCTTGTGTGCAGTCCTAGACTGTTTTCCCTTTTGGCAACCGCCACACACAAGGTTTTGTTCAAAAGAAAGTTTCGGAACCCCCTTGACCACATCTTTATTTGAAATTCTAGCAAGTTCCTTAAAGTTTATGTGACCTAGCCTTTCATGCCAAAGTGTTTCATTTTTCAAAGATGCTAGGTTACATTTTTCAGAAATCTTAGAAGGAACTACATAACAGTTGTTTTCTGATCTAACCCCCTTTAAAAAGAAAGCATGGTTCAAGTCAGTTACAGTGCATTTATCAGATGAAAAATTAACTGAATAACCACTATCACACAGTTGACTTATGCTTATGAGGTTAGTCTTAAGGCCATGAACAAATAATACATTATCTAGAACCGGGCCATCTGGAATAGCTACCGTTCCCTTTCCAACAATTTTGGAAGACCGACCATCTCCGAAAACAACAAGTCCTCCGGAGTTTTTCTCAAATGTTTGAAAACAGTTTTTATCGCCGGTCATATGACGGGAACACCCGCTATCCAGGTACCAAGACGAACTATCATATGCATGCAAGGAAACATTGGTAGCAAGACAGGGAAAGATTTCACCTTTGCGCACCCAAACCTTTTTGGAGTGCGTCGGTAATGGTCGTGAAGTTGATTTCCTAGGTGAGAGCGTCTTGCTGAAGAATTGCTGCTCCTTGATGATGTCGTCTTGAGCGGTGCTACCAAGGCTCTTTTCCTTCAATTGATTGCAGTTGATTTCCGAGGAATAGCCCTTTTGGTAGTTGCATTGCAAGATGTGCTTGAGGTGTGCGTTTGGCTCCAGTCTTGCAATTTCTCCTTATGTGCCCTGAAATGCCACAACGAAAACATACCTTGGATCTTGTCGATTCCGAAGAGGATGTAGTAGGTTGTTGTCGTTGCTTGTCGTGAACACCGGTGTCGGAGGAGGAGATACCGACTGAGGCACAAATACTGTACCACTCGAACTTGGAATGTCTCCAGTTTGAGTGTATCCGAGGCCGAACTTGTTTCTTTGACCAAGACCAAGAAGTCTGTCCAACTTACTCCTTCCAGAAGAAAATCTCTTTAAGTCATCCTTAGTTGGCGTATGGTCTCCGTCATTTCCAATTTTTCCTGTCGAGCCTCGCCGTTGAGCTTCAAGAAGTAATTCGCTTTGTTCACCATATCTACATAACTCTTCTCGAAATGCTCATTGGACTCTTGAAGGGAAACATTTGTCTTAATCAGATTATCCCTTTCCACTTCAAGATCGGTTGAGAGAGAGGTTACTCTTTTTACTTCATCTTCAAGATCCTGCAATCTCTCTTTCAACCCCTTGTTTTGTTTAGCCAGTTTCTTTGAATCCCTCAAAAGCTTATGGTAGGCTAAAACAAAATCTTCACCTTCCGAATTATCTGATTCATCGTCCGTTGCAATCTTTTCCACAGTGGAGTTGGACAATGACTCGGATGTACTTGCCATTAAGCACATGAAGGGTGAAGATGTAGTGGACGCGTGGAAAGCTGTCGCGTTGTCTTCTTCATCACTTGACGATGACTCATTTGACGTGGAGTTGTCATCCCAAGTGACGACTTGCATCGCCTTCTTCTTTGCCGGATTCTTGTTGGGACATTCCGTTGCAATGTGGCCGTAGCCTCGACATTTGAAGCACTGAACTTGTCCCTCAGAACTTTTCTTATCCTTTGAGAAGTTCTCTTGCTTCTTGACTTGTAACTTGAAGGACCCTTGCCTTTCTTCGACTTTCCGAAGGATGGAGTTTTGCTTGAATTTCCCCTTCGAAAGTTGCGGCGAAACTTCCTTGTCAAGAGAGCGAGCTGCTTCTCAAAGTCCTCCATAGAAAGGTTCTCGTCGTCGTCCGAGGAGGATGAATCCGCGTCTTCTTCTTTAGTTGATTTCAATGCGTAACCTGAAGACTTAGAAGAGGATGCCTTTCCAGAAGAATAGTTAGTAGGAAAAGTCATTTCATAAGTTTGTAAAGCACCTACTAATTCTTCTACACGCATTTCGTCCGGGTGTTTAATTGTTTCAATGGCTGCGACCTTCGGGCGAAATCGTTCAGGAAGAGTTCTTAGAATTTTTCTTACAACTTTAAATTCTGGAATCTTCTCTCCCAAGTTAGCACATGAGTTCACGATGTCTTGCAATCGTGTGTAATAGTCAGTGAAGGATTCATTCTCTGCCATAGAGATAGAGTCAAACTTGCTCGTGAGCATTTGCAGTTTCTGAATCTTCACTAAGTTAGTTCCCTCATGCGTAACTTGAAGAACATCCCAGATTTCTTTCGCAGTCTCACATGCCGAGACGCGAGAGAACTCAGTTTGTGACAAAGCATTAAATAGAGCATTAATCCCTTTGCCATTGTAAGAAGATAAGTCTATCTCTTCCTTGGTCCATTTCGACCTAGGTTTTAAGGTGCGAACATCATCTAAAATTTCAGTTGGATTAGACCATCCTAATTCAATTGATTGCCACACCCTTTCGTCGATGGAAATTAAAAAGCTTTCATCCGTACTTTCCAGTACGCATAATTTGTTCCATCAAAGAAAGGGGGTCGATTGATGTTTCCACCTTCAACCATTGTTTACAACCCTATTCCCGCTCTGATACCACTTGTTGGGTTTAGGTTAATAAGGATCTAAATAGGGGAAAAAACACCTAGAGGGGGGTGAATAGGTGTAAACAATAAACACTCAAAAAATCATTGCGCGATAAAACCCAATGCGGAAAAATAAAAGAACACGCAAGATTTTTACGTGGAAAAACTCCAAACCGGAGTAAAAAACCACGGGACCGATAACACGGCGAAATCCACTAGAATTAACACACGTACAAGGTGATATAACGTACTCACAGACGACTCAACCTTTTACCATACGCTCCTAGTAGATCTTCCCGCTCGCTCCACGACGCTTCTCGAATCCACGATCCGCGCCCAACGCTGAATCCACAGCGTCCAACGTCGAGTCCACGACGTCCAACCGAATCCACGGTCTTCACCCAATGGCACGCTTCGAATCCACGAACGTACCTCGCTCCGAATCCACGAGAGCGGTTGCACCTTGAATCCACAAGGCCACGCGAGTCCACGCGCCGATTTTGGGGTAAATCGTTGTTTGTTTGGGTGGTGATGATCCGCCGAATACTTAGATCAAGAGTAGATCGGAAATACCATCTAAGTATTCATTATTTGATTCTACTCAAGATGTGAGTATGAAAACCTAGAATCAAACTAATCAATATAGATGAAGAAACATAGAATAAATCTATTGATTTCCTTTCTTCTCTATATGTGGATCTAAGGCCGTATAAAATGATATGTGAAAATGACGGCTCTATTTGGATGCCCTAGAGAAATGACCATAGGGCTATTTATAGGTTAGAAACCCTAGGAAGAATATTCGGATCAAAAACAAACTTTTCTGGAAAGTTTTACCGACGGCGATCCGGATTGGATAAGCCACGATCCGGATCGCAGACGCACAGAATGCAGTTTCCAGAAAATCACCTGTTCGGGATCCGGATCATAATCACGATCCGGATCGTTCATACATTTTCACAAAACATCCCATTCGGGATCCGGATTGTACAAAGCTGTGATCCGGATTGCAGCAATGTATGAACGAACACCCTTCGGGATCCGGATTGAAAGCCACGATCCGGATCCTGAACATGTCCCATGTCCAGTTTTTGATGAATAAGCAATTAAACCTCTTCCAGGTGTTTCTACACTATAAGAAGTATTCGGATCATCAAAATTATTTAGTTAAACGTACCTGATCCTTTTGAATTCTTCTTTCTTGAGATTGAGGTATACGATCCCAAGTTTCTTCATCTTCAATCTTCAAGACTTAATACATTCACGAAATACGCCAACTCAAATTCCGTAACA
>CM054948.1:17660642-17685337 GCA_029168755.2 Tillandsia fasciculata
GCGAAACAAACCTCAGGTCTCTATCCGAAACAATGGAGGCGGGTACTCCATGTAATCTCACAATATCGTCTAGATATAACTGGGCTAGTCGCTCAAGTGGCCACGTAGTCTGCATGGGCAGAAAATGCGCCGACTTGGTAAGTCGATCTACAACTACCCAGATAGCGTCAGCTCCTCCCTGTGCCCTAGGTAGTCCGACCATGAAATCCATCGTAATATGGTCTCATTTCCACTCGGGGATTGGGAGACTCTGTGACTTGCCAACTGGCACTCGATGCTCAGCTTTCACTTGCTGACAAGTTAAACACTTAGCCACAAATCTTCCAATATCCCTTTTCATGCCATTCCACCAAAAGTGTGCCTTGAGGTCCTTATACATCTTAGTCCCACCAGGATGTAGGGTGTAAGGTGTATAATGGGCCTCTCGCAATACCTGCTCTCTGATCTCCGCTTCCGCTGGCACACATGCCCGGTTCCTGTACCTAAGTATTCCCGAGGCATCCACCGTAAAGTCCCCTGACTGATCACTCGGAATTTGATCTCTAATCCTGGTCAAGTGGGGGTCCTCACTCTGTTTCTCCCTGATCCTGTCTAGCAGAGTGGGCTGCAAGACTAAAGATGTCAGTCTAGCAGTGACCCCAGGGGACACAACCTCTATCTCGAGCCGTCTCATTTCCTCTAATAGCGGTGCTGGTCTGTGATCAACATAGACAAACTTTGCACCGCCCTCCTACTCAAGGCATCAGCGACTACATTAGCCTTACCTGGGTGGTAGAGAATATCTACATCATAATCCTTTAATAGCTCTAACCACCTACGTTGCCTCAAATTCAACTCCTTCTGCGTGAACAGGTACTTAGGCTCTTGTGGTCGGTGTAGATTTCACAATGCTCCCCATACAGATAATGATGCCAAAGCTTTAGTGCAAATACTACAGCAGCAAGCTCTAAGTCATGGGTAGGGTAATTCTTCTCATAATCCTTGAGTTGCCTTGATGCGTAAGCAATTACCCTCTGTCACGCCCCGGGGTCGAACCTGCGACCCGGGCTCGCCAACAGATCCGCCATCTGTACGGAAACTGTCGTACAGACGAAGCGTCTAACCTGCAGAAAGAAACATCTACAGTACACAGATATCAGAGAGCAGGAAGTATACTGCTAAAAACTGTAATCCAAACACTGTACAACTGAAAATAATACAATATCCATCTCCCAAATACGATCGTATAAAAAAAGTCCTCTGATACAAACTCAAAAGGGAGGTATCTCCAATAAATACATCAGTGTACAGACTCTCGATACAAGAATATCCTCACTACAACAGCCTCTCAAACTGTAAAAGTAAAATACAACTCTATACCTCACAACAAGGTTCTCTCAACAGAGGTAAAAGTAGTAAACTAATCTACTGAAGCTCTCCTCTGAAGGGGGTACCGCTACACTCCAACGACGGGTAGGGAACTAGCTTGCGACTCCCTCGCCTCGGTCAGAAGGATCAGCAACAGGAGCACAGGAACAGAAGAAGAAGTCCCTGGGGAAAAGACACCACGACGGGTGTGAGAACTACTTCCCACAGTAGCTCTCAGTGGGTGCCGTCAACAAGTCCAACGGTCTGCCCACCAAGTCTACCAGAGGTAAAAGGTAACAGGCAAAGAAATCTGAACAAGAAAAGCTGGAACTACTCTACAGCTACCATGCCTCTATCTAGATACTCAAAAAGTGGAACAGAGGAAAGTAAATGAACCACTCGCACACAAGGTGCTCAATCGACCCAATCGAACTGACTGCCTCATAGGGTCCAGTCAAACCTGCGCCTGACGACTAGGAGCGCACCTGCCCACTACCACACATCCACATGAGGACGGGATTTACGTGGGGCGTCCTGTCCGCCTAACTCACCCCTCGCGCAAAACTGCCTCAACAGGCCAACCACCGCATCCACAGCGGCATCTCAGGGGGCGCGGCCCCAACTGAGGAAAACGGCGCGGCATAGAGTAATCAACATTGGCATATGCAGGCTAGTCAAAATCCACACTCACTCACAGAACGGTAGGACTCAAGATCCCCAAATATCTCGCCCAACAGTCGGAGCACTCTCGACGACTCAGCTGATCGGCTAACTCGAAACACGAGACACTAGCCTCTCCAACAGCTCGCAGCACAAAGCTCACTGGCTGGAGATACTCCACAGCCAGGAACGACCCACAACTCAGGGTAACAAAACAGGTCGGACAACACTCCACGACCTGGGACCACCGTCAACCCCAACGGTTCCCAACAAGACGGACCGGAGGATACCCGACGGCCCGGGACTCCGTCTACTCAACGGCTCCCTCCCACGACAGCGTAAAAGGGAAACAAGACCTCTCGGGACTACCGTTTACCCAAACGGCTCCCCGCACAGATAAGCAACCCGCTACAACTACCAGACTCCACTCTGCTCCCAAGCAAGAGTGCAAAAGCATCCCACACTAAAAGCAAGTCCCGACCTCTCGGCCCACTACCCGGGCGAGAAAACACTATGTCCAGGGATGAAGAACAGTGTGGATGTCTAAGCATAAATAACCCTAGCCCAAGTGAGGGTTTTCTACTGGTCTGGTTACACATGCAACATATGACGGGGGTGCTAGGTCAAGTTCCAAGATAACTATAATAACAGATGCTAAAAGGAATAACAATTCCTACAATCTAGCATGCTACACAATGAAATAAACTATCATGGATAGTCCTACATCAGTAGAAATACTGTACAGTCTATAAAACTTGGAGATAAGGCCACCCACCTCGATTTGTCACCAATTGCTCGTAGACACTTGCAATTGGCCTCCACGCGATCCGCACGCAAACGAGGCACGCCGCCGGAGTCCGCACGCAAAACGGAGCACGTCGCCGGAGTCCACACGCAAAACGGAGCACGCCGCCGGAGTCCGCACCAGAAACGGAGTCTGCACATAAAACTATGCACGGTGTCAGAATCCGCACGCAAAACGGAGTCCGCAAAACGGTGCACGGTGCCAGGATCCGCACGCAAAACGGGGTCGGCACGCAAAACGGTGCACGGTGCCGGAGTCCGCACGCAAAACGGTGCACGGTGCCAGGATCCGCACGCAAAATGGGGTCCGCACGCAAAACGGTGCACGGTGCCGGAGTCCGCACGCAAAACGGTGCACGGTGCCAGGATCCGCACGCAAAACGGGGTCCGCACGCAAAATGGTGCACGGTGCCGGAGTCCGCACGCAAAACGGTGCACGGTGCCAGGATCCGCACGCAAAACGGGGTCCGCACGCAAAACGGTGCACAGTGCCGGAGTCCGCACGCAAAACGGTGCACGGTGGGGGCAACTACAGTCTAAAAGAACGCTCCAAAAACTGTACAAAAATACAGTAAAACTAACACACGGGACCTACCCGTTTGCGCCGCCGTCGCCGAAACGCTCCCCGGGCGACCTCGCACGCAAAACGAGGTCCACGACGCGCCGCCGCACCTCACAAAATCCTCCTCCTCACTCCTTCTCTCGCTCTCGGGTGCGGAAGAAAGAAAGAAAGAAAGAAGATGGCGGTGCGGGGAGGAAGAAGAAGAAGAAGAAAAAGGGGGAGAAAGAGGGTGGTCCACGGGGCCGGTCCACGGCCCCGGTCCACGGCACGGGCCAATAGGGGAGCCCCAACCGGACGGGTCCACAGCCGGGCGCGTGCGCCGGGTTCACGCACGCGCCCGGGCGCCACGTGGCGCGATGCAACGCGCCCGCCACACGGGCGCGTTGCACCGCACCACGCGCAGGCGCGGGACACGCGCCCGTTACACGGGCGCGCGTGTCCCCGCGCCCGCGCGGGCGCCAACGGGGGCCCGCCACGTGGCGGCCCCCGCGCGTCCCGCGCCGCAGGCGCCTGCGCCCCCGTCCTGTCCGCACGCCGCCTCGATCCGCGTGCCTTGACCCGCACGCCGCGATCGCCTCGGGATCCGTGCCACGCACCACGCCTCGAGATCCGTGCCAAAACGCCTCGAAAAACGCGTAATTTATCCGGGCTCCAAAACCAACAAATAAATAGTCCATTCTTAGCGATTTCGCGCGCTGAATCCAAAAACGATGTCCGTTTCTCCAAATTCTCACCCGAAAATTTGCCGAATGCCAACTCGATCCGATTTCCGCGCCGGGTCCATTTTTAAAGTCCGATTTGCTAAATTCCAACTCTAAAAATTCCCGAAGGCGACCGGAGAGGTAAACTTTTATTCGGACTTCACCCGGAGTCTAATTTTGACATCTGAATCGCGCGAAATCACTTCTAAACACCCGACGGGTCCTCCAACTTCCCACGGGGTCTCAATTAAGCCCGAAGTCCACCACTTGTGTCCAAATTGCGCGCAACCCACGCAGGCCTCCAGTGATGCAAGCAAATCCCAAATTGCATCTCAAATTCATTTCTTGGGCCCGACACGCGCACAAACACTCCCAACGGCCACTAAAAGCTGCCCAACAACCAGCAACTCCTACGCCGGGGATTCCGGGACCTCACACCCTCCCTTCCTGCATCAGCACACAACCAAGTCCGCTGTGTGATGCATCACTATAGATCACATATCCTTTTCCCATAACAGGAAGGGAAAGGATAGGAGCGGTCATCAGTCTATTCTTCAGCTCCTCAAAGCTCCTTTGACAGTCCTCACTCCAGATAAACTTCACTCCCTTACACGTCAAGCGAGTGAGGGGTGTGGAGAGCTTCGCAAAGCCTTCCACAAACCGACGGTAATACCCAGCTAAACCCATAAAGCTACGTACCTCAGCAACCGTCGTCGGTCGGGGCCAATCACGGAGTGCCTCAATCTTTGCTGGGTCCACTGCCACACCTGCGGCAGAAATCACATGGCCCAAGAAGACTACCTCCCGAAGCCAAAACTCGCATTTTGCCAGCTTGGCATACAACTTCTTCTCTCGCAGAAGTTGCAGCACAATCCTTAAGTGCTCCTCATGCTCAGCATCACTTCGGGAGTAGACCAAGATATCATCAATGAACACCACCACGAACCGGTCCAAGTAAGGTCGGAAGATCCGGTTCATCAAATCCATGAACGCGGCAGGGGCATTAGTTAGCCCAAAAGGCATAACTGTAAATTCATAATGCCCATACCGTGATCTAAATGCCGCTTTCGGAATATCCTCGGCCTTCACCTTCAACTGGTGGTAACCGGATTGCAAATCTATCTTAGAGAAGACATAAGACCCTTGCAGCTGATCAAAAAGATCATCGATGCGTGGCAAAGGGTACTTGTTCTTGATGGTCACTTTATTCAATTCCCTATAGTCCACACATAGTCGAAGTGACCCATCTTTCTTCTTCACGAATAGCACCGGCGCTCCCCTAGGCGACACACTCGGCCTAATAAAGCCCTTGTCCATCAAATCCTGGAGTTGCGCCTTAAGCTCTCGCAGCTCAGCCGGTGCCATCCGGTAAGGAGCCTTTGAGATTGGCGCAGTTCCTGGAACTACGTCAATCACGAACTCAATTTCCCTATCTGGCGGCATGCTAGTCAGCTCAGGTGGAAAAACATCCGGGAACTCGCGGGCAATTGGGATATCCCCGAGTCCCGGCGCCGCCGTAGGCCCCTCAACAACACTAGCCAAAAAGGCTACACATCCTCGATGGATCATCTGCCTCGCTCGGGAAGTCGAAACCATAGAGGCAAAGAAAGCACTCTGACATCCCCGGTATACTAATATTTTCTGGTCTGGCTCTCTAAAAGTGACGGTCCTTGCGGCACAATCAATAGTCGCACAATACCGAGCCAGCCAGTCCATCCCGAGGACCACATCGAAGTCCTTCAGTTGTCTCAGGACCAACAGGTCTACTGGCATAACCCAGGACTCGATCTGCATCGGGCAGGACCAACAACACTCCTCCACGTGCAAGGTGTGATCGGGAATCTACACCTTCCGTGCACAAGGTGAGAGTCCTATCCCTAACCCTATGCACGTTTTCTACAAATAAAAGAGATGCCCCTATATACACGAGGTACGAGTCCTTATGCCAGAAAGTAAATCATACCTGCTTCTTTTCGGTCAGCTATAGTAGAATCCTCCGCCAGCGCTAAGTCATCCGGATTGCTCGACAACGGCTGTCTCTCTCCAGAAGGGCGGGGGAATGAAACTTGATCTCCTTGAAGGTCTGTCGGTGAAGCTCCCGGTCGTAGCTGGGAAGTGGTAGGGACAAACGCCGAAGTAGGTGCCATAGTTATCCTTGATCGGCACGTAACTCGTAGGTGCCCAGGCTGTCCACACAGGTAGCAACGTCCCCACCGTTGATCACAAGTACTAGGAAAATGATGATCTCCACAAAAGATACAACTGCCAGGAACTCGCAACTGCCGTGACTGCTGCTGAGATGAAGAAGGAGCAAATGCTGAAGAAGGAGCCGTCGATGGCGCATAAGGGCAAGTAGCTCGGACGTGGCCAGGCTGTCCACACCGATAACAGCGGCCAAACCTCAGATCACAAGTATCATAAGCATGCTGTCCCTGGCAGAAAATACACTTGCCGCGAAGCCGTGGCCGTCTCCGAGAACTGGCCTGTCCATCAACATCCGGGGCTGGGCATTTTCTCTTAAAACGCCGCTCAGGAGCCCTAGCCCTCTTCTCGACTGCCGGATCACTCCTTTGCGCCAACAGCTGCTCCAAGCGCTGATCCTGTCGAAAGCTCCTCGCCACCAACTGGGTCACCAAGGCCCGCAGTTCTCCCAGTTCGGCAGATACTGCCTGCTCGGGCTCTTCAGAACGGGTGGGAATACCCCCAGCGGAAATACGACGATGGGGCGACATACTGTCACCAGAAGCCACAAATCAGGAAAACAAAACCCCACACGACCCAATCTAGCGAAAGTCAAAGACATTCCCCTATTTCTGTGACTTTATGTTGTCTGCAGCCAACATAACTGTTCACCAGAAATTGGGTATGTCGGTCTCTCTTCACTCACTGGAAGAGTCAAACAAATAAATCAACGACTTTCGCAAAATGTCACGTCTCTCACGCCCTACTATCCTAGGGTCTGCCAAAAGCCTAGGGTTTCCTAAGTCCCAACTGACCTATCCCTAAGCTCTGATACCAACTTAATCTGTCACGCCCCGGGTGCAAACCAGGACCCGAGCCTGTCTACAGATCCGCCGTGTACACGGAATTTTCCGCGTACACGAAGCGCTGGTCACCTGCTCAGATATAATATAACAATAACGGAGCATAATACAGAGCTGAAATAGAAGAACCACATAGTATCTCAGACTGGAAGTACAAATAAAACTGTAATAGGTACAATAATCTCCCAGCTCACCAAAATAATACAACCAGCTGGCTAACGCCAGACCCAAAATAAAAGGAGAATATCACAGTCCGAGTGGAGGGTACAATATCTGTCTAATAGCTCTCAGCCTCACAGGAGATCTATCTATTCAGCTATCCCCTTACCTCGATCAGCTGCTGATGGCCTAGCAGCTCCCGCAGACGACTCTGCAAAATAAAGGAGAAGCAAGAAACAGAAAATAACAATGGGGGTGAGAACTACCAGATAAACCAGTAGCCTCCCCTAGTGGGTAAAATCTCAACTCTGACGCACCCACTAGGACTACTAGAGGCAAAAGGGGAAGTGGTAAGATACATAAGTTGCTGAAACAGGAAAACTACCACTACTATGCTGTCAAAACTGTATGCATGCATCAGAAATAGTAACTGTCCAAATAAACCCAATCTAGTCACCAGTAACAACTGGTACTGCCTGCTCAACGAAATCTGCACACAAGGCTCGAAACCGCGGGATCGGCCCGCACGGCTCGAATCCCAAAATCAGTATCAGACCGGCACACAAGGCTGGGTCCGAAAAAGAAAGCCTACCTCCGGAGTGGCACTCGAGGGGAGCGACCCACACGAGTAAAGTATCTCTGTCATCAGTATCACAAGTATCTCTGTCATCAGTATCACAAGTATCTCTGTCATCAGTATCACAAGTATCTCTGTAGCACATGTCTCACAAGCATCACAATATAGCAGGACTGGATCATGACTATGATCAAAGTGGGAAACTCCATCCACTACAGAAAACCCAATCCCCAACTGATGCAAATAATAAACCAGACTCAACCCCAATCTGATGCAAGGATAAACATCTGGTCGACCGCCTACTGTCCGCGGTCACCGCAATACCCCACAATCCACAATCTAATGCAATCTCGACTACACTATCCCAAACCCCTGCTCATACTTGAGCAACAAACATCTGGATGCAAAGGACAGCAATGAAACATGTTCAAATCCCAATATGATAGTGTAGCAATAAATAAAGCTGTAGTAAGATGTTAAATATTTATTTTAAAGAAAATTGATTTACTGAAAAGTTATTTGCATGCGAGATTATAGCCTTTGTCCCAATCACAGTGTCCCAATATAAGTCATCATATAATCTGTGGGGTTATATTAAATTTTAGGAGAGTTCGTCCCAGCGGTTCTCGTCAATTGTCACATTAGTTCGTCCCAATAGTTCTCATCAATTGTCATATTAGTTGTCCCAATGGTTCTCATCAATTGTCATATTAGTTTGTCCCAATGGTTCTCATCAATTGTCATATTAGTTTGTCCTGTTAGTTTGTCCTGTTAGTTTGTCCTGTTAGTTTGTCCCAATGGTTCTCATCAATTGTCCTTTTAGGGGATTTCTAGTAATCCCAGTGAGCTTGTCAAAAATGAGGTAAGCAACAACCGCCCACCTCGAGCAGCTCACACCCCACAAAGTCTCCTGGCTGTCCACAGTCCTCAAATCCTGCAAATCAACGCTCCCGGTATAAATACAAATCCCAAAAAGCACAATATTTGCTGTTTTTCAAACAGCACGGGAAAAGAGGAGTTTTTCACCTCTATACAGTGCTCAAGAAAATCCGGAAAAATTACGGTTGCGTTCCTTGCGAAGAGTAGATCAAAATCGACTCTTAAAACGCCTCGATCTGATGCTCCTACGCCAAGATAAAAATCGGAGAAGTCGACGCTGTCCAGAAATTTCCACAGCAAAAAGGGGGTCAAAGAGGCCTCGGGAAACGTGACAAAAGTGCGAAATGGAGCAAAGTGTTCAACACGGAAATCGAAGCCTTACCTCTTAGGAACGCGCTGTCGCAAAAATCGTCCAAAAATTCCTCCTGGTTAGCACGCAGGGAATTTTCGACTGAACTGCGACGGGAAATGGGCCTAAAAAGAAAATCGTCGCAGTGCGCCGCGTCGCAGATAACTCACTATCTGTAACTCCAGAAATTCTGAAATTCTGAGGAGAGAGAGAGGAGAGAGAGAGGAAGAAATTTTGTAGAGGGCTCAAACTGAGATTCTCTCTCTAGAGCTCGAATTTCGAGGTGGGGAATGAGAGGGGTGAGAATCTATTTATAGTGGGCCAAAGCATCTTGGGCTCCACACGGGATCCAGATTCCGAACAGGAAACATCAAAATTGGCCAACCAGATTGCGCCACGTGTCCACAAAACAGGAAACAGTCTGTGCAAGTCCAATCAAAATCTGCCACGTGTCCACGTGGTGCACGTGCCTGGCCCGCGCTCCGGGTTTTCCGGATCCTGTCGGCCAATAGGGAGCGCCACGTGTCACCCTCCCACGTGCTTCTAGAAGCCGGCCAACCAATGGGGAAGCGCCACGTGGCAAGGGGGGTCTTCGGTGCTCCCGGTGCACGCCAGGCCCATGGACCGCGCACCAGCGCCCCCTGCCCGCGCCTGCCCGCGCTGCCCGCGCCACGCGCTGCCGCTTCTTGCCTTGCTCCGCCGCGCTCCGCCGCCGCGCCGCCGCCCGCCGGTCGCCGTTGGCCGCCGCCGGTGCCGGAACAGTAATTCCGGCCGGCCGGGTTACTGTTCCGGTGAACAGTACCAGTGTGCCGAAAAAATAAAGTGAATATACCATTTTGATCGTTTTCGCGCGCTGAGTCCAAATACGACGTCCGTTTCGCCAAATTCTCATCCGAAATTTTGCAAAAAGCTCCCGAAAAATCCCATTTGCTCCGATTTTCGTGCCGAGTCTATTTTAAATGTCCAATTTCGATTCTACAAGCTCCGTTTCACCGTATAAGCTCCCTACGGTCACTGTTTAATGTTGCACAGTTCCTGCGGGAGTCCGGATCATCACAACTTACTTATTCCTGGTGATGGTGTATTGTTGTGTGATTCCTACTTTATTTTCTGTGATTCCTTTGCTTATATTTCATTGATGATGCCTTTAATCTTTAATGTACAATTTTACTGTGTGGATTTGTATGGTTATGGTGCCTTCTACATGAAAATTTTCCTATTGTACCTGAGGAGAATGATATGCAACTTACCTGTTTATGCATGATGAAGAAATTGTGTTCATGCTATGCATCAATGAGTCTGAGCCTATCCTGCAGTTGCTTCTTCATATTTGGTTTTGTTTTTGAACACTCGAATCTTCACTTTGTGGGCTATTAATTTTACATACTTAAGAAACTGCATACATTAGTATGCAATGCTCAATCTGAGCATCTTCATGGGTTGCCTGAGAACATACTCGATTGATTTCCTACTATGTCCTTTATTTCTTTGATGCTTCATTTGTTCGTTTGATGCTCCATGTTCGTTTGATGCTCTATGTTGTATGAGTTGTTTGGTAGAGGCAATGATGATTCTTCATATAATGAAAACTAAGGAATAAAAAGAGGAGGGAGGGGGGGGGGGGGGTCTTCTGAAAAAAATAAAAATAGCTCCATATTGTATGAGTTGTTTGATAGAGGCAAGGATGATTTCTCATATAATGAAAGCCAAGGAATAAAAAAGGAGGGGCCTTCTAAAAAAAGAAAAAGAGGATGACGAGAATAGTTGCTTACTCTTTTCCGTTAAATTACTATAGATTTTTTAGATCTTTTTTAAACGCTCATTGTTTGCTTCTGTTTTTGCTAATTTTGTTTTCCTGATTTCCTAACAAATTTTTGCATCCCTCACTTCTCTACCTTCTATTTGTTCCTTACTGTTCTCTTACTTTTGCTCTGCATTGTTCTTTTCGTTGCACTCCTTTCCTTGACTGTTTAATTTTTTTTTTGTGCTTTTATTTCTACATCTTTTTCTCAACTATTTTTTTTTTTTTTTTTTGGTGCTTCTATTTCTACGCTTTTTGTTCCTTATATACTTCTAATTTTTGAAATATTTTCCTAAGGAGAATAGTATGCAACTTACCCCTTTTTCAATGTTGAAGAAAATGCATGCATATTATGCATCAATCAATCTTAGCCTCTTTGTGCGTCGCCTTTCCAAAATTTTTTATTTATTTTTTAAATATTTAATAATGATAGCTTTCCAATTTATGTGAAAAATTTAGATGAATTTTCATCGGCAAAAAGGCAGTGTGTTAGGTAATAACAATTTAATTTTTTATTTATATTTAAAACTATCTTCTTTTTTATTTTTCTCTTTTTAATGATTTCCTTCTCCCACCCACAGCTTTTGTGATGATGCTTAAGCAAATAAAGACAAATAAATAATTAAAATACGTACATAGTAAATGGTAAAATAAAGTATTAGATAAAAAAGTTGTATTAGGGCTTACAGCAACACCAAATAGAAAAATCTGATATAGATTTCTAAGGCAAAAAAAAAAAAATTGTATGATATTTTTGTAAAGAATCGCTCACAAAGAATCAAAAGAAATGGGCGGTAATTTTTACCTCTCGAGGTGGCGACGCACTTGAAGACAACGACAGCACGCTGCGACATGGCCAGGCAATGTCAGCAACATGGCGTGAAAAACTCCGCCAAGATCACCCCAGAAGAGCCCAAAACCAACCACCAAAACTCTTGATTCAACACTCAAACTGAAGGATTCGCCACTGCTGCCGCCGCCTCCTCGATCTCCACAACTATTGCCTACGCCTCTGGCTTCACCATCACCGTCTTGGTTTCCACCGCCACCACGTTCGCCGCCTCCACCACCGCTACGATCACGCCGCCGAAGCATCTTGTACGGGTTCTATGAAAACTCCACAAAAAAAAGAGAGTAGGTAGGGTTGTGGGGAGTTGGAGGAAGCGAATGGTATATAAGAAGAAAAGGCAAATTAACACCATACTTAATTAACTTATTAAATATTAAATGGCAATTATGATTTGTTAAAGTATCAAACATCACCACCACCATAATAATTAATGCTGTGAGGTCACGATACCATATTAAATACATGGTAAATTAATAATACATGTGGTGGAGATTATTATTAAATTAATCAATGCATGCATGTGGGGAGGTGAAGGGATCGATGTTGGAGAAGAGGAGAAGACGTTGAAGGGAGATGAGAGGTTGTGCTGCAGAGAATGAGAGAAAAAGAGAGAGTAGACAATTATTGTAAAAAAAAAAAAAAAAAAAAAAAAAAAAAAAAAAAAAATCTAAACTATTGAAAATGCGCCACGTCACCTTAGAAGTATTGGAAATTCATAGTATGGTATAGATTCTCTCTCTCTCTCTCTCTTGGTAGAAACGTGTAAGGACCATTTTGAGTATACTATCTAATTTATTAAAAAATTTAATTTTACTATATAAATTTTTAATTTATTTGATTTAAGTTCGTCAATAATATCTTAATTTTAAAAATTAAATTAATTATTTACTTTAATAATTTTATAGTTGTTAGATTTATATGAAATATACTAACTAAATATGTGAAGATAAATGTGTTAAATATGTTTTAAATTCTGAAATCTATTAAAAGATTTTCTAATTTTATTCTATTTTACTTATTCAATTAAGTTAAATTTAAATTTTCTCTAATATTAGTGGATTTGTATTTCTAATTGCATTAGAATTTAGTCATTATAATATAAATTTGAGCTCTATTTTGGTCCGCAAATATAAGATAGTGATTAAACCACGTAAATATTATGTACTTTATTTTTTTTTTCTCTTTTTCGATTCTCGATATTTTCATGCTCAACAATTAGATCTTTTCACTCTTGACCTAATAAAATGATAAATTTAAATTTTGAAGGAAAAATATCGTTGACCGATTCTAATCAAATAAATTAAAAAGTTAGATATATAGTAAAATTAAAATTATGAGAGATCGAATAGTCAATTGAAAATTATCTATAGTTCAGATAAGTTTTATACGCTTTTATTTTTTTATTTTTTCTAGATTTTAGTTAGCTAGTATTTCCTAGCATGAAAATGGGTCTTTTAAATTTATTTTTCTCTTTTCAATTGATTTTTGAGAGATTAATTGTAATTAATTTCCTTCATATTTCAGTAATATCTTTTGTTTATGTTTTAATCCATGATCAATGTTAAAGCTTGTTTATATGTGATATATGTTGATGACCCTACATTTGGTATCTTTGAAATCAGGTAGATCCTCTAAATTAAATTAATTAAATTGTACTCTTAGTTATTTCTAAACAAGTTCTGAAAATAAAATTGAGATTAATAAAAGAATGCACTTTTAAGTTTTATCAACTAATTGATAATGGTTGACTCTAAAATATTAAAACATTATTCTCTGTTGGCTTAAATTTTAAAATTTTAAAATAATTAATTATTTTATCCGAAATTAATTATTTCAAAGATTTTTTGATGGGACAATAAAATTTTTTCTTAACCAATTTATTATGATATATATATAATATAATATTATTTAAATAAATTTGTAAGTAGTATTATATATTTGTAATATTGTATTTTTTTTGTTATCACATGTAATGTAGTATTTTTGCAATGAGCATTGCTAGGTGTACACTCTAAATGGGGTGTACATCCTACACCTACCCCATCTTGGGGTGGGTATTCATCCACTCGTCATATCGATGTGACGAGTGGAATTCACTCCATCCAGGATGGGTGTAAGATGTACACCCCATTTGAGGTGTACATCTAGCATTAACCTTTTGCAATTTCGCCTTAAGTATGTGTTCCAACAGAAATAATAACACCACCAATAATATATTGCCATCTGGCATAAAAAATAAAATAAATAAATTTGTTTACCATATTTTTCTTACATGAAATTTATCATAATATTGTACTTTATTTTGAGGGTAAAATTTTTATTGTCACTATTACGTCAATCACATCGTGTTGTCAATGAGTTGAACATAAGCGAATTAGGAGCGTCCCAATTGGTTCGAAATGATTAGAGATCAGTTGTGTTCGATTGGAACAATTGTGTCGAGCTAAAAAAAAAAAAAGTCTAGCTTGTGATCAAATTGCAATTTAAGGAGCTAGCTCATATTCGGCACATTAGCTTGATTGGTTTATGAGACCAAGCTAGTCCTATATAGTTCAAATTGTTTACAATTAGAAATTTAAATTTTAGATTGATATTTTAAAAAATGTATTTGTTTTGCATGAAAATTTTAGTCTAACATTGGATTGCAACTTATAGATATTAATGAAAATTAAAATTCAACCCACAAACAAATTAATATAAATAACTGGTGACCACGTTGTTTTATGGTAATAAGATCATAAACGTGGATGCGGTCACGGTGGCACTTCTCTCAAATGATAAGCGAAAGATGGCTCAGGAGTCCGGCATGTAGAGCCATGATACAGCTTTGATGGTAAAAGCGAAGAAGGAGGTAAAAATATTGGCGACCGGAAGTAGTCAAAAGAAGCCGCTATTCGATCGAGGTGGTGGAGTGCTTCTATTGTCACAGCAAATGTCACATTAAGCGCAACTGTCATAAACTTAAAGATAATCTAAAGAAATTAAAGCGGCAGAAGAAAAAAACTGTCGCTGATCAGGACAAGGAGACATCAACGATTGCGCAGGCAGCAGAATCATAGATGATCGATTCTGATGTACTATATGCGGCGATCGATGATACTAAAATTTCGGATGATGTACAGGTGCTCCAGTCGGCACGGTGAAGATCCGGATGCACGATGGGGTCGTGAGGACGCTGACAACTGTACGACACATTTCTAGTTTGAAGCGGAATTTGATCTCATTAGGTGAGTTGGACTCGAAAGGTTGCAAAATTTCAGCTTCAGGTGGAGCTATCGGGGTCCAAAAACGAGATCGGGTCGTTTGCGTGGCGTACAAGCGCGGGAACTTGTATGTTCTGAACGGGAGTACAGTCAGAACCGAAGCAAAGTCAATTTGGATTCCAAAAGTTCGCGGAGATGCAGCCCCTCAAGATGGATTAATGGATGCGACAACATCGAGCGGTGGAGACAAGCTTAAGGTGGAGCTTGCGTGGTGAGCTCGGTGCAGTGATTGAAGACTACAAATTAAATTAAGGTGGAAATTGTTAAAATTTGGTTAAATTTGTAATTGAATTTTGGTTAATATTTAAATATATTAAAGATAAATTAATTTAGATTTAAATATTAATTAGAATATAATTCTAATTTAAGTAGATTTTGGTACATCTTGAGTAGAGCTATATATATATATATATATAATATATATATATATATATATATATATATATATATAGCTCAAATATAAAGAGCTTTTATAAAAGATTACACCTTAAGCCCATGTGAATCATACTTTAAAAGGAAGCGATATAGGTTGCATGCACCTTGTGCACGAGTGCATGTGAGAGAAAAAGGAAAAGTCATCTATGTTCATAAATGACGAGAGAAGGGTGAGAGAGATTCAGGAAGAGAGCTCGAATTGAAGCTATTTTATCATAGAAGAGGAGTCGGTGTAATCCTTCTTTTTGTTAATGAATCTTATTTCACTCGCATTTTTTCTGCTTTTGATTTTTTTTTTTTTGTAGTTGTATTAATTGGTTCCAGTTTTTATTGAAAATGTAGGTTTATGATAAAAAATCAATTTGACGTTGTCGTTGTAGAATTCCAACACCATGCAATGCCGAATCGGATAGCAAATTTATAAAATCTAGTATCGAAACGAGTACCAGATTCTCAACCGTTAGCAAGATGAGTCTCACATTATTTGGCGTTTACGAGTATACTTAAACTTAACAAAAATGTCAAGAATTAAAAAAATAAAAAATATGGCACCTCAAAATTTAAAATAATTATATATATATATATATATATATATATATATATATATATATATATATATATATATAATAATAAAACTAAAATTTCTTAAAGCGACTATAATTTTATATGATAGTTAGTTTAAAATAATTACAAAATTTAAACATATTAGAATTAAAATTCTTCTAGAAAAGATAAGTCGAGAGAAGCAGGATGTCACAGTGCCCCCATTGAGAATGTGCGTTAACGTGAACGAACAGAGTAGTCTTAAGTTGGCGCAAAGAATCACTACATATATATATATATATATATATATATATATATATATATATATATATATATATATATATATATATATATATTAAAATTAGGCATTTCATTCACTTAAAACAGAAACCCAGAGGAACAAGATGTTGCATGGCCATCATCATCATCATCACTTATTATTATTATTATTATTATTATTATGCAACTAAAACCACTCCCTTCCAACCCCTCCCTCCCAAAATTACAGCACTTAGCCACCGCTTTCAAATCCCTCCGCCAAAAACTAGCCGTTACCTCCACCTCCCTCCTTCCCGCCGGAAAGCAATTCAAATCCTACGCCGAGACCTTCGCCTCCCTCCTCCTCCAATGCGCCAACCCCAACCCCTCCCTCCCTCGCCCCCCTCGGCCTCGCCCTCCACGCCCACGCCCTCCGCTCCGGCCTCTCCGCCCACCGCTCCGTCCTCGCCCGCCTCCTCTCCATGTACTCCCGCTGGGGCCGCTCCGCCGATCGCGACCGCCTCCTCTCCGAACCCTCCGCTCTCCTCTTCGCCCGCAACCTCGCGCTCGCTTCCCACGCCGAAGCCGGCCACCTCGATGCCGCACGCCGATTGTTCGACGAAATGCCCGAAAGGACCGCCGCCTCGTGGACCGTCATGATCGACGCCCTCATGAAGCGCGGCCACGTCGACAACGCCGTCGAACTCTTCGAAAAGAACCCGTTTCGGTCGGTGATCGCCTCCACCGCAACGGCAAGCGGGTTCGTCCGCAACGGGCTTTACGAGGAGGCCTTGCTGGTCTTCCGCGGAATGCTCGCTTCCGGCTTGATGCCCAACGAGGTGACGTTCAGCTGCGCGATCAAAGCCTGCATCGGCAGGCGTGAATTCGGTCTGGCGCGGAGCGTCGTGGGGTTGATTGTGAAGACGAATTTCGAGCGGAGTCTCTCGGTTTGCAACTCTCTGATTACTTTGTACCTCAGAATGGGCAATTTCCGATCGGCCAAGAGGGTGTTTGATGAGATGGAGGAAAGGGACGTGGTGTCGTGGACCGCTCTCGTCGACGTGCACGCCGCAATGGGCGATTTAAAGGGAGCTCGTCGGGTATTGAATGAAATGCCCGAGAGAAATGAGGTCTCGTGGAGCACCATGATCGCGAGGTACGATCAGAACGGGCATCACGATGAAGCGATCGGTTTGTTCGGCCCAATGCTGAACGACGGTTGTAAGCCGAACATGTCTGGTCTCTCTAGTGTTCTTAGTGCTTCTGCCGCACTCGGGGATTTGCAATTTGGGACTCAAATCCATTCCCATGCTGTAAAGATTGGCTTCGAGAGCAACGTGTTCGTCGCGAGCTCTCTAATCGACATGTATTGCAAGTGCGGCAAATCTGAAACCGGGCGCCTAATTTTCGACTCGCTCCCGGAAAAGAACGTAGTTTGCTGGAACTCGATGGTTGCGGGTTATAGCAGCGACAGAAGGATAGAAGAAGCCGAGCAGCTGTTCGAGTTAATGCCTGCGAGAAATATCGCATCCTGGAATGCGATCATCTCCGGTTATGCACAAAACAAGCTTTTTGGCAACGCGGTGGAATCGTTCGATGCCATGTTGGCTTCAGGGCAAAGGCCGAGCCTAATGACCTTCTCTAGCGTTCTTCATGCTTGTGCTAACCTATCTTCTCTAGAGAAAGGGAAGAGCGTTCACGCTAAGATTGTGAAGCTCGGAGTGCAGAGCGAGGTTTTCACGGGGACGGCGCTCACTGATATGTACGCCAAGTCGGGTGATATAGAGAGCTGTAAGAGAGTGTTCTCTAGGATGGTCGAAAAGAACGAGGTTTCGTGGACCGCAATGATCCAAGGTCTCGCGGATAATGGCTTGGCTAAGGAGTCTATACTCTTGTTCGAGGAGATGAGAAGTGCGGCGAATACTTTACCGAACGAACAGACGTTTCTGTCGGTTCTTTTTGCTTGCTCTCATTGTGGCTTGGCGGATGAAGCCTTCCGTTATTTCGTCTTAATGCAAAAGGAGTATGGCGTTTCGCCAAAGGAGAGGCATTACACTTGCATGGTCGATCTAGTTGCTCGAGCCGGTCGCTTAAGCGAGGCCGAAGAGTTCCTCCGCGCAATGCCCATCGAGCCAGAAGCCAATTCGTGGGCGGCTCTCTTGAGTGCTTGCGCCGTTTACGGAAACGAAGAGATAGGCGAGAGAGCAGCTACGAAGCTTCGTGAATTAGATAAGGAGAACACAGCAGGCTATGTCTTGCTCTCGAACACGTACGCTTCTTGCCGGAAATGGAAAGATGCAGCTCAGGTGAGGAGAATGATGAGGGGGGTAGGGCTCAAGAAGGGCGGAGGGTGCAGTCGGATTCAGATACGGGACGAATTCCATACATTCTTCTCTTGGGATGTAAAACACTTCAAGTCGTCGGAGATCTACGAGATTTTAGAGCTATTGATGTGGGAATCGACGGCACAAATGGAATGATTTGCAGAGTATAAGTTAGTTAATTGATCCATTATTTCATTCCCTCATTTGTTCATGTTAGCAACTTAAAAGTGAGGGCCTCGTATCTTCTGCTACAATACCCTGATACAAACACTAAACTGAACCACTTGTGTTGTTGTTAATGTTATCTTTTTCTGCTATCTCTTTTTTTTTTTTTTTTTTGGATAGAATCTCGTCTTATAAGATAGCAGTACATAGGTTTTAATTCTGCTTCTTATAATGCGAGGAAAGGAAAATTCTGGAGAGTTTCCTCTCATCAGATTAGCTAGAAAAGAACTTGTATTTATGGTTAATGCATAGCTAGTTGATTTGTTTTTTTTGCCTCAAGAGTTCCACAAGATCTTCTGCAGTTGTTGAAATTTGTGAAGTTACTGGAGTAAAGCTGAAGTACTTGTAGAAATAAACATGATCATTACTTTCATATCATTTCAACATCTGAACGTCTGAATGGATGATCGGCACTTTATATTTAAACCAACAAATATAAATGATAGGCTATATTATTTATACTCTTGAAATTCCAACTTAGAAAGATTCAAATTGAACCAAAAAAATTAAATTTTAGTTCGCTTGGTTATTAGTTTGGAGTAATTGTTCTGTAGATTCAATTCAAAAAAGACAGTATATATAAATTTAACTATACTGATCATACCACAACATATATTTAGATTTTATAATCTCTTAATTATTTAGCTATATATGGAAACTACAGCTAAAGTTAAGGCGAGGCCACAAAGCATTCGTGGACGTACGTACATGCCTCTGCACCCCAACGCTCCCAACGACACTAACGGTCGCCACCCATTTTTTTAAAAAGGTTTTTTTATTATTATTATTATTATTATTTATATTTATATTTATATTCATAACACCCCTCATCCCTTGATCTCCTTCCTCTTTGTCTCTCCCTCTCCTCCTTTCCCCTCGCTCCACCCAAAAAAAAAAAAAAAAAAAAAAAAAAAACACAGTTCAACGTATGGCGCATCTCCGCCGCACGCTGCTCCCGTCGATCCTCGCCGTTCTGGCGGTGGCGGCTGCCGTGGCGCCCGCTAGCGAGGCGCGTCACCTGCACCGCGTCAACCGCGTTTTCAACGCCGCCGGCCTCTGCGGGCGGGCGCCCTTCGTCAAGCTCTGCGAGGCGTCGGTGGCCTCGAAGGCCGTCAGCTCGCCGCAGTCGGTGGTGGAGGCGGCGGTCCAGACGGCAGCGGTCAAGGCGCAGCACGCGCAGGAGGTGGCGGGCCAGCTGATGGCGGCCCCGGGGGCCCAGAAGGTGCTGCAGAACATCCTCAAGTCGTGCCAGGATAGCTACGCGTCGGCGGCGGACGCCCTGCAGAAGGCGCAGGGGCTGGTGAGGAGCGGCGGGCGGTACGCGGACATCAATAGCGAGCTCTCGGCCGCGGAGACCTTCGTCACCACGTGCCAGGACTCGTTCGACGAGTTCGACGACGTCGACTCGCCCCTCGCCCACGTCCAGGCCAATCTCAGCAGGCTCGTCAGCAACAGTCTCAACCTCGCCACCGTCTTACGGCACTAGCAGCACCGATTCATTCATTCGTTTGTTCGTTCGTTCGTTCGTGCTGCATGCATGCATGCATGCATGCATGTTGGAATATTATTGTTTTCATTTGTAGTAGAGCATGTTTAATTATTTTATGTACAACTTGTAATAAGTTAATTAAATGGAGCCGAGGGAGGAGAGAAAATCAATACTAATTTACTTCTCAAAGTTTTGTTTTTGAGGTTTGTTTAATCGAGCTCTACTATATATTGTCTATTATCTATAATCTACAATTTTGTTAATTATTATGTTAGTCTAAGGGCTTTTTCCACAAACAAAAATCAAAAAACAAAAACAAAAAAGAAAGAGCAACTAATGCTAGGTTTAATTACTATCCAAAATGATAAGTAATTAATAGTTCTTTAGCATTTTTATGCAAATATTAATCTTGTCATTTTTTAAAAAAACTAAAAATCCAAAAGGGCTAGTAAATCTAGGCACCCTTATATGAGGCATTGTTGGTATTGTAATTAGAAGGCAGCAAAAATTTACAGATTTTCAGAGCTAACGTAAGTTCAACAAATCAAAATCTTTTGGATTGCTTCACGTGGCCACAAATAAATGCAAAATCAAAAAAAACAAAAAAAAAAAAAAAAAAAAAAAACAAAAAAAATCAAATAAAATATAATATAAATAATAAGTACATGAATATATATATGTGGACCTCCAAGTCCATGTGGCGCGCTCTTGCTTTTTTTCGCGCCTGCTATCGCTTTGTTTCCTATTCCTCTCCAACTCTGTCTATCATTGTTTTGTGGTTTACCTTTCTCTCTCTCTCTGTACATGCGACGGCTTTCTGTCTTTCTGGGGGCCGATACAGGTGAATTTCCTAATGCAACGGTGACCATCATGATGATGATCTACTACTTTCTTTGGTTGCCCCTTAGTTATAACTATGTATGGCTCTCTTTCCTACTCGTCTCTCGCTCTTCCGCTCTATCCCTTCTCCTGTTTACCTCCCTCCTTCAATATCTCTCTACCTCTCTATCTCTAACGATGCCAGTCCAATGCTCCTCCCTCAGTTATAAATATCATTAGTGTAGTGCACTGGTTTTGACTAAATTGGCAAAGTACGGAATAAGCACGCTGAGCTTATTTTAAAATGCAATTAAAAGGAAAGCGATTCAGGTGGGTTGCTTCGTCTCCAAAATCGGTGGATGGTTCTCTAATTCTATATGTGTTAGTGAGCATGCATAATATGAGCAGTGATAGGAAGCATGTTTGTGTGAGATAATGTTATCTCGTGTTGTTATTATGATCATGTTGATTATTGCTTCCTATTTGTGTTAAATTAAATGCTATTATTGGAACTTGACCTAGCACCCTGTCATATGTGCATGTTCAACCAGACTAGTAGAAAACTCCAACTTTGGCTAGTTTATTTGTGCTTTAGACACTCCCACATATTTATTCTTGTGACCTGGACTTAGAGTTCCTCGCCCGGGTAGTGGGCTGAGTGGTCGGGTGGTCGTGGGATGCATGTTACACTCGTGTCTGGGGGCCGAGTGGAGTCTGATAGCTGTGTTTAGATCAGTACTTGTCTTTGTTAGTTATATACCCTATAAGCCAATCGGTGACACAACTATAGGGTTTGTATCTTTATATCTTTCATTAAATTAATAAATTGGCATTTATTCATTCATATTATTGTCAAGTATATATATATATATATGAATCGTCCTTAGAATTAATGGTAAAAGAATCTATTTCTAAGATGTTAAAATTTGAGACATGTATTCTTTGTAATTAATTTTAAATGCTCCTGATCATAGGATTATCACGAGGGCGATGATAAATCCGGTTAGGTCAGTGTATACTGTGCTTTCCCTATGGGATGATGAGTCTTAAGTCATTAGTGCGGTAACACTAGAGCAAGTATACAGGTGAATGTTGGAGAACATTTTCCACTGAGCGTGACCAATTATGAACAATCACATGGATGTCTACTCACTCGTCAGTAAATTGTTCCATGCTGTAGTGTGAGTGATTCTTTGACCTGAGGCACCACAGTTATCTTACGTATGGGTTACTGTAGTTTGACTGTGTAAATACTTTATACCCTAATTAATCATGGTTAAAGTCAACATATGTTGGCTACAGTGGGTCATGCGTAAAGATAGGTGTGTGTCAAGATGGAATCTATCCCCTCGGTAGAGAGTAACTAACTATACTATACTCTGTTCTTTAAGATATAAAAGCCCTTGGCCAAGGCAGGTGTGATTTTATGAAAAGGAGTTTTCATATATCGGTTAATGATCAGATAAGATATATAATTGAGTAATGGGGTTTGACGAGTTATCCATAACCTCGGCTCAATTAGGACAAGTGATAGAAGGATTTAATCACACGGTAACTACACCTAGAGGTTTAGTCTATTATTCATTCTACTTGGATTGCCCGACATACTGCTAGGTGTCACTCGTGGATTGGAGACCCACATGAGTGATTAAGATAGTTAATCACAATCAATTGGGAGAATCAAAAATATTTTGGTCCATCGAAAGGAGTTCCGATGGTGACACTAAAAGAGTTTAGAGTCACATCTCACAACCAGGTAGAATTGAACCTATGTGGTCACACACAATAAAGGTTGCGTGTGATTTGTGCTTAGAGAATTTATAGAGACCATTTTGCTAAAATAACAAAGTATTTGTTATTTGCTAAGCTAGTTAGCAATAAATATATATATATATAATATATAATATATATATATGCGGGGAAACCAAGTAACTTAATGAACGAAACTAAAAGTTGCAAACATTTGAACTAAATGAAATACTATATGCATTCATTAATGAAGGGAAACCTTCACTTATTAATTAACATAAGTTATAAAAGGAGTTTTCATTTATTAAGTTAAGTTTTCTTTCTCTCTCTCTTTTTCGTTTCCTCCTACCTAATGAATGAGAGGAGTTTACTCTCCTCTCATTTATTGGCTTATAAGCCTATAAAAGGAGGAGGAGTAATCTCCCTCACATGATATGAAAATCATATGAGTAATCATATGAAATCATATGAGTAATCATATGGGTAATCATATGAGAAATCATATGAAGTAAACATAAAGTTCTCTTTAATTATTAGAGTTGTCTTAATCATTTGGAGTTCTCTTAATCATTAGAGAGAAGTGCCCAATCATTGGTCTTATCTTATAGTTAATTCTCTTGAAATTGCTAGCACAATTTGAGAATTAATTCTTCTCTCTACATTGACACAAGAAATCACGAAAGGAGTTTTCGAGATTATATTGTGTGAAGCACAGATCCCGAAGCACCTTGTGTGGATACACATAGAGGTCGGACAGTTGTGCGGCTCAAAGGACCAGAAGTTCAGATCCAATATCAACCGACAGACAATTTCGGTAATCATCAAAAGGTTGAAATTCTAACCCTTCTTCTAATTAGATTAGAATAATAATTTTTGTGTATCTCACGAGATGATCTTGTAACATATTTTATATATATATAGACAGTATCATAAATGTTATGATGTTAAGGTATATTTGATTAGGTCATATTTATGATCATAAAATTTATTTTCGCTGCATTAAATGCGCATGCACGCGCATCCGATTCCTTACATTGTATCAGAGCCACCCTCGTGCAGCCACAAAAATTATTTCTATTGTTGTTTAGATTTAGGGTTATATGAGTTAACCCTAATGCGATTAATGCCTATGCAAGATTTTTTAAAAAAATTATATTTCATACATATGATGTTGTGAAAAGATTTATGATAATAATAATTGGGACCACCATACGTATATAATTGATATACTGTTTATTTTATTATTTTTAATCTTATGATGGTTATTAATTAAGTTAATATGCATTAATTGAAATTTTTATTGCATTTAACTAATCAATTAACATATTAAGGTTATATTAACATATAATTAAATTACATATGATGGGGCAATTAGATGCTTATGATGCTAGATTGCATCAATGATTTGGACTAATTTATTATCAGCTTTTAATATAAATTTATATTAGATGAAAAATATAATTGCATTGGATGCAATTTGAAAATAAGATCTGATGAGATTGGAATATTAACAATAATATTAAGTTGTAAAGAAGAGTGTTGTGAACACTCTATCGTAGGCCTACTCTAACGGTTGTAAGGGTGTGGGCATTTTTCTTAGGTTGAGTAGTACGCATGGTTACATGGGCTACTTGCACGAAGAAAGCGTAACCACCTTAACAACATTTGATGTTAATCATGGTAAAATTATTATTGTACCCGATAACTGTTAGGTGAGGGTTTTAATATTAATTTTAATTCATATATTGAAACCTGTAGGGTCCCAACCTTACCTAGGATGGTTAGGGTGATGCCAATAACTGTTAGGTGGGCCTTTTATCTGTCCCTATAGGCTAAAGAATGATTGCAATATTTTTT
>CM054948.1:17685437-17780264 GCA_029168755.2 Tillandsia fasciculata
TTTAGAGACACTTAAAAGTATCGCTATAATATAATTTTATTGTAGTGCACCATTCTTTCGTTTTCTATAAACCTAGAAGACTTCTTCTCTCTTTGAATGCACCTAGACGTGCATCCAAAATCATGGACAGCTTGACCATGTCATATGGATGTGGCTAAACCCTAACACCCACAATATCATGTGAGTGTATATAGTTAAACCGTACTACCACCGTGGGTATGGCTAAATCCTACCGGCCATCACCAAAATAATAGCATCTATGTTATATTTATAGCTTACATCAAAATTTATCCAAATCCTAGTCTAAATAGATTTTATCTAAATAAACTTATCTCCAACAGATTTAAATATCAATCTTAATCTAAATAGAATCCAACTACAAATCTAATCAAATCCTAACAATCTCCACCTTAATTTGATTTGTAGTCTTCAATCGCTACATCGTGCTCTCTGCTGTTCTACCTTGAGCGACTTCATCTCTGTACGATTTGATCTTGCTTTTCGACCCTCTTAGCTCCACTTGAAGCCGAAAAATCACATATCTTCGAGTCCAACACGCTTAGCGAGATCAAATTGTGCTCACCCCCTGTGATGATCTGTAATCCAGTACTCTGATGTAGATCTCTTCTGAGGATCGGTCATCTTTAGTTCTGATACCAATTGTTGAGAATCTGGTACTCACATCGGTTTCATATTTTTGTGAATCCGCAATCCCCTCAGGTACCGTAATCTACGCAGGTACCGTAATCTACATCGGTACCGCATAGTGTTGGAATTTCGCAACGGAAGCGTCAAATCATATCTTTACTATAAACCCATCTCCTTAACAGAACTAGAACCAACAAGCAACAAAAGAGTAGAAAAATCAAAACCAGAAAAATGCAGGTGAAATAAGATTCATTAACCAAAAGAAGAATTACATCGACTCATCTTCCACAATAGAGAAATTTCAACCCGAGCATTCTTCCTGAATCTCTTCCGTACGTGCATACAAAATCATGGACAGCTTGGTCATGCCATATAGATGTGGCTAAATCTTAACTCCCACTGTGACACCCCCGGAATTTGGATTAGTCCTCTATATAAATGATATAATAGGACTAAATCTCTAACCCGGCTATAGCATTTTGGATGGTAGCAAGATCCAAGAGGAACATAAGAGTTAAGCGTGCTAGAGCTAGAGTAGTTCTAGGATGGGTGACCCCCTGGGAAGTGGGGCGTCACACCCACCATATCATATATGTGTGATTAAATCCTACCATCACCGTAAGTATGGCTAAACCCTACCACCATCAAAATAATAGCACATATAGTATATTTATAGCTTACATTAAAAGCTATCCAAATTTTAATTTAAATGTATTTTTATTAATATTTAAATCTAAATAAATTTATCTTCAACAGATTTAAATATTAATCTTAATCTAACTATAATTCAACTACAAATCTAATCAAATACTAACATGCTTAAGTAGGCCAAGCTCCAGCTGAGAATCCATATCGAATCGCTTCATACTCCTTTTCATTGTAATTCTTAACTAGTTAAAGAACCCGCGCTTCGCGGCGGCCGAATAAATTAATATTTATAATTAATAATTATTAAGCAATGAATAATAAATTATTTAATATATTATAAAATTTTTAAATTTATAATAAAAACTTTATTATAAATTATAAATATTATAATTTATTAATATTTATAATAATTGATATTTATTATAAATATATTAAATATGCAACTACGGTAAGTCTAAATGCTTCTCTTCTTTTTACATGTTTAGCTACCTTTTTTTTACTGCATGATCGTCGCCCTATTTAAAAAAAAAAAAGAAAGAGAGAAAAAGAAGAGAAGCATTTAGACTTACCGTAGTTGCATAATCAAAGCCTGTAAAAATATGCAGTGGTAGCTAAACATATGCAGTGGTAGCTAAGCCTGTAAAAAAAGGTGTAGAAATCCCACGAATGTACTAAACATATGCAGTGGTAGCTAAACCTGTAAGCCACCAGCACCAAAACAAAAAAATTGGTGACTGTAGAGTACAGAAAGCAGTGAAAAATAAGTCTTTAACTTCTTCACAAAGAATAGAAATAGATAATTCTTAAGTACACTAAGTTAGGATCATGTATGAGTATATCAATCAATAGTTATCCAAGTCACAGAAAACTCGGAAGGAAACTCGTATTTTTAATTTACACCACTTTGTTACAGTGTTTTAAACCAGTTGAGAATTAAGTTTTGTTCTAGTCTCAGACCTTTTTGACAATTTTTGAACTGATAAATTCCTGATCTTAGTGCATTTCCATGATTAGAGATGGACTCTTAGCTCTAATTTGTCCTGCTGTTAGGGGCCAAATTAAAGCAATTAGCACTGGTGCTAAGTTATCTATTAAGGACCCTGTTATTTTAAGGCTTTCTGTTGTTTTAAGTCTATATTTGGCCCAGCAACTGCTGCCATAGAAAGTGATGCTAGATTAGAGTTTCCCTACAACCTAATTTCAATACTTAATACGAACATGATCCTTAGAATACGAACATGATATATCGATAATGAATAAAGCTCAGCATAGAAAATGCCGAGGGAACTGATTCAATACAGCCTAATTTCAATACTTAATGCGACTATACGAAGCTGAGTAGTCGCTGGATTGTAAGGTTGGATGATACGTACAAATACATGAGAAGAGCTGCCATCCGCTGCCCTCCTTTTTTAGTATTGAATTCATCAAGAAAGTAGTCAAAATGAGGTTCATATTTCTGCCCAACTTCATAATGTAAAACTTGGAGTCCCTCTCCATGCTCTATATAACATTGAATCAACTAAATGAAGTTAGGAACACAAAATTTAAGGGGTGTTTACAAAAAATTCCAACCAAGAGAAACAGAAGTCAAAGGGGAAAACCTGTATTTCTATTTACTAACTTCTCGCTAAATGTGAAAATCGGGGGCTTTTATCTTTCCATAGTTTTTTCTTTACGAAGGCATTGGAAACTAAACTTGACGAACATCTATTAGAAAATTTATTACATAACATATCAAGCATTAAATTGTATGTCTCCACCACATACCAGCAGGAATAAATGTGTAGTCCGCAATCCTTTTCTCGATGGCTTGGATGATCCTGTCTCGTCCTCTTTGAAGAAACATGCCTGAGCTTGGTTGAACCCTTATACAAATGTTAAGAACCAGAATCAAAGTCCACGAAATTTTCACATCTCCTATCATCTTTTAAGCTGGCCTGTCATAATCATCCAAAAACCTTCGTCAGATTTTGGATTTATTAACAGCTGATTGTATATGCACAGAGATTTAAGCGTAAAGCAGACTATAAATGAGTTTGAAAAGCAACGTAAGTAGATCACTGTAAACCTCCGACAGTGAGAAGAGGGGATTTTCGAAGAAGCTTTTCTTAGCTCACAGTAAACCAAAAATCACTGTGGATACTATGATATATGTCCTCGGGGGTGACAGAATCTAAGCCTTCATAGCCTTCTCTAGTGGCTATTTCCGCATGAATTTAACTGCAGTTAGTTACTAATTTTGAAGAAAATTTTTGAGTAACATTGTAAATAATCTTAAACATATATGCAAGGCCTAAAATGCAGGAAATCCACAAACAAAATCATGATTTTCACATTACCGTCATGAAATTTTAGGACCTACATTTCACCCAATCAACATATGAAATCTGATAGTAACTATATAAGCAGATTATTTTCAAGATTCAATATTTCAGAGGGCAAGGAGAAGCTAACGACAGTAGTAGGATTTTTCTGCAATTTGGCCATAAGATAATGAACTTTCTCTCAGCTTGTCTCTACTTTGCAGCGAGACAGTTGCATCAGCCGTTCCATATCCTTCTTTCAATTCAATGTACCTCTGCGAAAGGTCATCCAATACCTGTATCCATTGTCACGAATTCAGCAATCTGGTTAAATAATAGGCTGAGAAGTTTGGAATTCAGCAAGAATTCAAAGAATTTGGTACAAATCTGGCAGTGTATCGCACTAAAAATATAGAGGCGTACCAAATTCTTACGCAGTGAACAATCCATAGATTGTCCATAGTTCTCAATAATTTTCTAGTCACTTTTTATTATATAACCGAACAACTCAAAGCAAAAAGAAACGAAAAAAACAAAAATTCGTGAGCCATACATAAATTTTCTAAAATATTGAGAATATTGTGACTATGTCTGTATTGTTGGCCTGAACCATGATTAGATACCTTTTAAGGTATCTGATCGAAACCCCTCCAATTTTTTACTTCTAGGGAGATGAATCTTAATACTGCATCTTCTTGAATTTTCTATTTGAAGAAGACCGTGCAATATAATCACATAAAAGCAAATCATTAAACAAATGAAATGGTATCCATCC
Source organism: Tillandsia fasciculata (assembly GCA_029168755.2). Classification (NCBI taxonomy): domain Eukaryota; kingdom Viridiplantae; phylum Streptophyta; class Magnoliopsida; order Poales; family Bromeliaceae; genus Tillandsia; species Tillandsia fasciculata. Next base: position 17,689,815 of record CM054948.1, read on the forward strand.
TTCATACATCAAACTATCTAGTAAAAACAATGTAGTAGTTAGGGCTCATAATTGGACATCAGGAAAAGTGTGTCGACCTTCGAAAAGGAATCGGAATTCGAAGTGTCTAGTGTAGTCTCTGAAGGTGTCGGAGCCCCAGCCTTCAATGCCTCATTCGCTAATAATTCTATAGGAACATCTATCCAAATTGAGATGCCATATCTCAAGAGAGCACTTGAAATCTAGCAAATTAGATGTTAGGTACCAGGAATATTGGAAAGCCAAAAACATTATAAATTTAAAAATATAAAAATGCAAGGAAAGGCCAAAATTACAGATTAGTTGAGCTAACGACAGCGCCGTTAATGCAATAATAGTTTCCGAACCATTGGCTACAGTCAACAAAAGCAGCAGCTAAATAAGATATTTGAAAATGTCTATAAAGTATAAACATGATTCTTTCTAATGAAAAGAAGAGGTGGCATGATGCTACATGACCTATAACTGGTAATTGAAGACACATGCCTGATGTATAATTTTGTATCAATGATCCGAGGCACCCAAATTTATTTGTAAACAAATATATTGTCATATCAATAATAAAAATTAAAACATATGAATGATAGTTACATTGGTATGATTATTCATGCGCACATGCACATGCACACTATCATGTAAATGTACATATGCGTCGTAATTCATGTATGATATAATTACAGAATTTCCTTTTACTGCAGTTGCAAAACTGAGTAGGAATAAGGTAGTTCACTTATGGGCACATAAAATGCCTACTTGAAATATGAATTGATTTTTGTCCCTGACTTCCTTCTCTAACCTCTATCAACAAATAAAATTCTAATCCATCAGCATGCTAGAAAGAAAGTTTTACCAATGTGCAATTGTCAGCAATCCTGGAGTCGTTTAATCAAATCATCTGCCTGCATAAACAGCAAGCAATCAATATTACTAAATTACAGAACAAACAATAACATAGTCAAGCAGCCATTTGTGAACTGATGCACTTCAATGATGGTTTCAGTTTTGGTTTTACACTTTTTCAGAGGGGTCTCAACTTCTTAAAACGTAATTGTGTGCCTTAATATCTGAGAGTGCATATAGATAAGCTAAATTTGTTCTTATTTTTCTTGTTGCAAAGGAAAGAAAGGTAAAACTCAAGATTAAAAATAGGGTGAAAATGTAAATACTTAACCTCCTCTTGCCGTCTTTGCCCCTCAAAACTAAATGGCTTTAGAAATATAGAGATAGTCAATCCACCTGCTGATTTGACAGCATTAAGAAGCTCTATTGCTGTGATATGGTCTAATCCATGTCCTGCACTTGCCACCTACATGAGTAACACAGAATATGAAAATACTTCATTATGTAATCAACATACGCATCACTATTTCAGCAACGGTATTGAGATAACTAACTTCAATCTGCAGTGAATAGCATATTAAAGTAGCAAACAAAAAATCAATATTTTAATGTTGAAAATCAGGATATGCATAATTCAAATCCTCACGGCTTAACATTCTATTGCTGGCCCATGAAAGTAGGAATTCTGCCAACCAAATTGTGAGACACAGAAAGTCTTGGTCAAGGGAGAATGTGACATTCCTACTTTTTTTGGGTTCTCAAAAGACAACATTTCTCTTGAGTAGGAATCAGAGGGGCACAAACCACCAAACGGCCTATCGATGAAGCGAGTAGTTGTTTATTTGGACCTTAATTTCAAGCTGAAGTCAGTAAATGAAATTGTTAGCTGCATTAGTTGTTCACGAATTAAGTTTTTTCCTAATATATTGAAGTTAATGTATTAGCCGTAAAATGCACCAAACTGTTGTTACTCGAGTTACACTGTATAAAGAAACAATTAGAAACAAAGCAAGTAACTTAAAAATCCACACTTAGCTTCTTATCGATGTCAGAGAATGTCTGGAAAAAAGCCTTGAAGTGTTTGTAAGCTGTATCCACATCTTGTTTTGCACATATCTCGCGAACACTGCATTTGTTGTACGCATAAAAAAGGAGTTAAAGACTGCAGATGCAAAAACTTGAATTCTCTATTAAGATAGGAGTTGTAATATCAATAAGCCATACCCGGTTTTAAAATAATTTGCCATAAGTTGTCCTAGTTTGATGCAGTAGACAGTAATTATGCTCAAAGTAATTCGGCCCTGTCTCGTCCTCTTTGAAGAAACATGCCTGAGCTTGTGCGAACCCTTATACAAATAAATAGTTATATTGCTTATGATTTTGAATTTCTAAAAATGTTCTAAATAAAAGATACTCCAAAATACGTACCTGTTGTCTTTGCTCTTGCCGGTAGCATTATCGGCAACTGTTGACTTCATCATGTGAGGTGTTGCCAATTCAATAAGATACTCACATTCTTCTTTGGACTGATCAAAATAAACCAAAGATCATCAATTACAACTTATTAATCAACCAGCATGCTTAAAGCCAGATGTCAAATATTAATCAACCAGCATGCTTAATAAATTGATTGTAACCAAGCAACTAATCAACACAACTAAAATCTGGTTGGTTTTTAACAATCAGGTTATTTGGAAAATGCTGTGCATATGCTCAGCTATCATAAAACTAAAGAAACAAAAATTAAAATGGACCATCACAGTGAAAGAGAGTCGGTGAGGAGAGGGCATACCGCGGCGGAGTTATCGAGCCCATGCCGCGGCGGGAACTCGGAAACGGAGCCGATGAGGAGTCGCCATGCTGCGGCATAGTTAGCGAGCCCATGCCGCGGCGGGATCTCCGAATCGGAGCTGGTGAGAGTTGGTGAGAGAGTTAGGGCCGCCCATGCCGCGGCGGAGTCAGCGAGCCCATGCCGCGGCGGGAACTCCGAAACGTAGAAGGTGAGAGTTGGTGAGAGAGTTGGTAAGGAGAGGGCTTCGCGGAGAGAGCGGAGTTGGTGAGATAAGAGAAAGGCCCCAAGAATGAGAAAAAGAAAAATGCCTCCAAAAAAGAGAGAGCAGAGGGACAGAGGGAAAGAGGCCTTCTCAGCGTACGGAAGGCGAGGTCCCCGCGAAGACCACATGTACGGCGAAGACCCCCGTGAGAGAACGCTCAGCGTGAATCGCGGAGAGGCCTTCTCAGCTTCGCCCCATAGTGTATAGAAATAGATTGCTTCGGTCAATAAAAATTTATTTTTGCGCAAACACTACTTTTAACCGTAGGCTTCGTTAATTACATGCAATTTATATATATATATATATATATATATATATATATATATATATATATTTAAAAACATAAGTTTATTCATGTTTGTAAATTTGTTATTATTGAATTTATATTGAGATTTGTGTTTTTGTAAAGTCAACTAAAAAGAGAAAAAGAAAAAGTAAATAGCACAAATCTCAATACAAATCTAATAGTAAAATATTTACAAGCATATTTTTACTTGTACTTTTGAATGCATATAAACTATATATATATATATATATATATATATATATATATATATATATATATATATATATATATATATATATATATATATATATATATATAAACTTAAATGCTATAAATAATGTTGAATACAGCGGTGGGCATAAATATTTTTAAATATAATAGCAAAGTAAAGAAAAAGTTCATATGTTGCCAAATGAATCCCCCATATATTATATACTAGTGTAGTAACCCGCGCGATGCAGCGGGTAGATAATAGAAAAAAAATAATAGAAAACAAATAAAAAATATTAATAAGATATATTTTTACAAAATTTTAAATGATAAGAGTGAAAAAAATTTCATATCAAATTAATAATAAATTAATCTAAATGTATAATCAATATATATGTTTAAGCTTAATAATTCAAAAATAAATAAAAATATTATACATTTTCGTCTGAGAGAGACAGGACGAAACCTAAAACGCGAGTTACCGAAAGGCCCTTTCATCTCGCTCTTTGTCGCAGCGGCGAAGGAGGCGATGGAACAATCTACTGCACCCTCAATGAGCTCCCTTCTAAAGTCCTTCTAAAGCGAGAAGGGTCTTGTTTGCTCTGCACCCTCAACGCGCTCTCTTTTAAAGTGAGAAGGGTGTTGCTTGCTTTGCACCCTCAACGCGCTCCATTTTAAAGCGAGAAGGGTCTTTGCTTGCTCTTTTTCTAAATTCTAGATTTGAGAGACACAAAATTATAAGGTGGGTTTCACCTTTATTGAATAAAAAATTCTAGATTTGAGAGATACAAAATTATAAGATGGGTTTCACCTTCATTGAATAAAAAATTCTGGATTTGGGAGATACAAAATTATAAGATGGGTTTCACCTTCATTGAATAAAGAGGAGTGGAGGAGGGGAAGAAAAAAGTTATGACGCTGAACGTTGATGAGGGTGAAGAAGGAAAAATGTTATGAGATAATTAAAGAGAAGATGAGAGGAAAAGTTGTAACCATAGAAGAAAAAAAAATGTTATGAGATAATTAAAGAGAAGAGGAGAGGAAAAGTTGTAACCGTCGAATAAAGATGATGGAAGAGGAAAAGTCATATAAGAGTAGGTGAGGGTGAAGGAAAAATTGCCACGTGGCAAAAAGTATTGGGGATTCATATATTTGTATAGATTATATGTCACGCCCCGGGGTCGAAACTGCGACCCGGGCTCGCCAACAGATCCGCCACCTATGCCAAAACCCGCATAGGCGAAGCGTCTAACCTGCAAAAGATAGTACTATAGCTACACAAATATCAGAGCTGAAATAAAATGCTGTAAAATAAAATCCAATTACTATACATCATGAAATAGAGTACAATATCCATTTCCTCAAATACAGGTAATCCACATACAATGTCCTCACCACAGCATCTCTCAACTATAAAAGGAGATAAACTAAAACTATAGTACATCAGTCTCAACTCTGTCTCTCCAAATACAAAAGATCTCTCTCCTCCAGATAAACAGTAAAACCAGCCAACAGCTACGAGGAATCTCCAACCAGGGGATACAGCTACACTCCTCGGGTGGTAACGATCTAGCTCGTGACTCCCTCGACCCGAACAACGACCGAAGGTCAGCAACTCCAATGAGGACTCTGCAAAACAGGGGGGAGAAAAGAAGAGGAAACAACAGTGGGGGTGAGCACCACTAGTAAACCAGTAGCCTCCCCCTGTGGGTAAAGCCTCAAGCCCCGGCGTACCCACTAAGTCTACTAGAGGCAAGAAAAGGAACAAGTAGTAAAACTGTAAACAGAACTACTGAATAAAAGGGGAAAACCACAACAAGTATGCCTCTAAATGCAATACCGAAGGAAAGGACGGTATGAATGCACCAGGAAACAACATCTGGCTAAATAGACCCAATCTAGTGTCACCAGTAAAACTGGTACTGCCTGCTCTGTCATCACTCACAACTCACCAACTGTGTCATCACTCACAACTCACCAACTGTGTCATCACTCACAACTCACCAACTGACCGGCACCGTCACGGTCAAAAGCCTACTCCGGAGTGGCACTCGAGGGGAGCGACCCACACGAGTAAAGTATCACTGTATCAAGCATCTCTGTAACCAATATCTCACAATAGCAGGACTGGATCATGACAATGATCAAAGTGGGAAACTCCGTCCACTAATGAAACCCCGATCCGATACAATAATACTCAAAAGTGGGAAATACCATCTACTAGAGAAATCTAATACCCAATCTGATGCAATAGTAAACATCCGGTCAACCGCCCAAAGTCCGCGGTCACCGCAATAACCCCCAACCCACAATTGGGTGAAATAATCAAGATCCGGTCAACCGCCTACTGTCCGCGGTTGCCGCAATAACCCACAATCCAACATCAGGTACACCCTATCACTGACCCTCAGGTCCCGGCTACACTATCCCAAACCTCTGCTCGAACCCGAGCAACATGACTCAAAAGTCTAAATGAAAAGGAGAAAGAAAGCAATCATGGTTTCTCCTAAGTCAAATCCCAATATGATAGTGTAACAATAAAATAGTGGCCTATCTAGATGTCCAAATAAGCATGCAAAGGTCCTCAGGCAATAAGAAATGGAGAATAGCAAATAACAGTTTTGCAGGTGTAACGAATAATAAATCCACATAAATATGTCCATCATGCTAAAATCATCAGTCAACTACACATGTAAATAATCCCTGATCCATAATAAATCCCACAGTGGCACCCGCACATTGATGTGTCATTATGTCCTGACAATTAATCATTTAATCCACTTTCATAAATCTAGGTGCTAGTGTAGCATGTTAATCATCACTAATAAATTATTCCAATGATCATGTTCCAACAGCAATATTATCCCAATAATATCCCCAACATGCTATATCCACTAAATTAACCTCAGATAGATAGGCTCACATGTATATCAGTCAATCATGCATATTAATCAATCAATATGCTCAAAGGGGGATTTCTAATAAACTTAGTGAGTAAGTCAGGTGTAGAGGCATGCAACAACCACCCACCTGAAGCGCTAACTGTCCGGGTCCGTACAGCTGAAAATACCAAAAACTCCAATCCTGCGCTCCAACAAGAACAGTACACCCGAAACACTCCTGGCACAACACAAAGTCCACTAAATACACTTAGGCTCCCAAATATTGCTTTAATTAATCCATACAACAACAGTCCCGAAACTGTTAAATTATCACCTGCAGAAAGTGCCCAGAAAATTCCAAGAAAAATATCACGGCGATCCTCGCATCGATAGCTTCGAAACGGTACCTTGCACGCCCAAATCCGAGTTCGGTAAGTCAAGATAAAATTCGGCAAGGGGGTACATCACACTGAAAACTGTGCTAAAACTGTGCACTGTTCACGGAGAAAACAGTGATTTCCACCTTCGAGACAATTTCCTAAAATCCCAGAAAAATCACCACTGTGTTCCTCGCGACGAGTAGATCAAAATCGACTCTTGAATCGCCTCGATCCGATGTTCCTAGGCTGAGATATAAATTCGGCAAGTTGGTGCTGTCCAAAATCCACCACAGAAAAATGGGGGTCAAAGATGCCTCGGGAAACGTGCCAAAAGTGCGAAACGGAGCGAAGCGATCAACACGAAAATCGAAGCCTTACCTCTTAGGAACACGCTGTCGAAGAAATCGTCCAAAAACTCCTCCTGGTTTGCTCACAGTGAATTTCTGAATAATCTGCGACGATAATGGGCCGAAATGGGGGAAAACCGAGACGAACTGTAAAAATGATATCGCCGTTGCCGAGCTTCCAGATATTCCGGGATCCACCACGAGATCAAGAACATCAAGGGGAACAACTTCATATTGAGCTCTCCCTCCATTCTCTCTCTAAGCTCGGAAAAAGGAAGAAAAGAGGGAAGTGGGCTGCCTTATATAGGCCCACCAAACAAATCAAAAATACCCGGGGTGTCCCCGGTTTCGGGCGCCCGAAAGTTTTCGGGCGCTACAGTGCGGCCCGGCCCAACAACTTTCGGGCGCGCACAGTAGCCCGGCCCACACGGCCCACGCCGCACACCCGATCCGGTCGGACCGCCCACCGTCCGACCCGCTCCCCGCCCGACACGTGTCCCCGAACACGAAACAGCGGATCCGACCGCTCCTCGCGCCGCGTGGCGCTCCTCTGGTCAACGGGCCGTTGGCGCCGGCCAATGGGCGGCCGCCACGTGGCGCACGCGTGCGCCACGTCGCGCCGTGGCCGCCACGCCCGCCGGCACCGCCGCCTGCCACCTGCACCGCTGCCCCGCCGCCTGCCGCCCGTACGCGCACAGTAGCTCGCCCAATCCTCGCGCGCCACGTGTCCAGGCCACACACTCGCTGCACCCGGTGCACTCACTCCGTGCACCCGACGAACCAGGACATGCCACGTGTCCCTCTCCGGTCCACCGTACACCCGCAATGCTCCGTGGACCGCGGCCTGTGAACCATCCAATCCAGACACGCCACGTGGCACCCCGCTCCGGTGCACGCCTGCGCGTGGACCGCGCGCCTGCCCGCGCCCCTGCCCGCGCGCTGCGCGCTGCCCGCCGCCGCGCTGCCGCCTGCCCGAGGCCGCGCCGCCGCTCTCCGCCGCTGCCCGCCGCCGCCGGCGATCGCCGGAAGTACTGTTCCGGCGTGAACAGTAACCCGAGCTCCGAAATGACAAGTGGGTAGTCCATTTTGACCGTTTTCGCGCGCTGAATCCGAATTTGACGTCCGTTTCGCCAAATTCCAACTCTAAAAATTGCCGAAGGCACCCGGAAATGCGTTCTTAGTCCAAACTTCGTGCGGAGCCCAATTTAAATATCCGATTCGCGCGAAACCACTTCTAAACCCTCCACGGGGTCCTCCGATCACTCACATGATCCATTTGGGCCCGAAGTCCAACTCTTGTGCCCAATTATGCCCCAAACACCTCCAACACACCATGTAGGCCTCCAACAGCCACCCCAACGCACTGTAGCAGCTCTGCGGAGATCCGGGTCATCACATCCTCCCCCACTAAAAGAAAGTTTCGTCCTCGAAACTAAAGTCGTTCCTCAACACGGAATCTCAACCAAATAAAGGGGGGTAAACATCCAATCATCCACCACTCAAGCTCCCAAGGCTGACAAGTACCTCCTCCAAAGGCGCGATGCGGTCCTCGGGTCTCCATCTAGAACAAAATAAAGGCGGGCACTCCAGAAAAACCGTACCAACTCAACCAAGTACAGCTGGGCTAACCGCTCGAGCTACCAAGTAATCTGCATCGGTACAAGCCTCCGCTCCTCCCAGGGCCTCAGATAATCCAACCACAAGTCCATCGGCACACAAGCTCGATCCAAGTACCTCTGTACTCCCGAGGCATCCAATATAAGTCCTCCAACTGATCACGTAACTCTGATCTCTAATCCAAAACCATCAGGGTGTAGCAACACCTCCCCAACTCTCGGGCATCAGCACACAACAATAAGCAGTTGGAAGAACCAGATCGCAAATCAATCTTCGAGAAGATCCAGTACCCTTGCAGCTGGTAAATCCAATCCTCCAGGCTCGAGAAAGGGTAACTGCTCCAGACGATCACTTCATCGAATTTCGGGAGTTGTGTCCTCAACTCCCAAACCAGTGACATGCTAGGCAACTCCAAAAGGAAAGGAGCCCTGACCAGGAGAGGGGTCCTCGCCCGTCGCTCCGAATCTTGACCATCCGAGCGAACCATTCAGCCGCGGTCTATCATCCAAAGATTCCTCAGTGACATCATCATACGCCACGTCTGCCTCGACAGTCCACACAGCGCCAGCTGTGGCATCAACAAGCTCGACCTCTGACAGCTTTCCTGCTCCAGGTATCCGCCACCACAGTGGCCCTATCAGGGTGATATTGGATGCTTGCCACAAATCCAACTGTAACTTCATAGCTACTATGGGAGGCATCACAGTATACACAAATCCATCTCCCAACACTGGCGATGCTGAAATCAGGGCTGGTATCAATCTCATCACCAATTCGTCAAGCTCTGCTGGCACTATCCGGCTCACAAGCTCCTCACCTCAACAAATAACTGCCGGTCTCAGCCATTCTCGCATAGCATCCATTTTGGCCGGATTTCCACCACCGCCTCTTATGGCTAGACTAAGTGATCCAAGAGGATATGCTCTCGAAGCTAAAACTCGTACCACAACAACTTGGCATACAGCTTCTTCCTCACAGACCTTGTTACACCATCTACAAGTACTCCACCAGCTCTAAACCATACAGAGATGGGGTAAAATCAAAATATCCCAGAAGAATATCTCAAATAATTCTTCCAAGTGCAGCAAGAACACACAATTCCTCAAATCCTAAGACGACAGGGCCTTAGTCATTCCATTTGTCCTCACTGTACTCATAATGCCCCTACCGGGTCCGAACACCATCTTGGTGAAATACTCAGCTGTATGATTCCAAAAAGATACATGCATCCTAAGCAGACAACTGCCGGGGTATAACTCCATCAAAAGGTCCTAAATAATATCCAGACTTGCCTGCGGTCACCCACACAAGGACCCTCACTGTCGTGTGTCCACGACGTGACATCATCACCGTGTATCAACGGTGTGGCATCACCACCGTACAACAACGGGGTGGCACTAGGTCGAACAGACCCTCGATCCATCAGATCCTGCAACTGCGCCATCAGCTCTCTCAGCTCTACAGGTGATATCCAATGAGGTGCTATCGGGGTTGGCGTGGTTCCCAGAACCACGTCAACCGCAATCTCAATCTCTCTAATCGACGGCATCATTATCAGCTCCGGTGGAATCACACCCGGGATCTCACGATAACAGGGATATCCTCGCGTCCCGGTGCCGCCGTTGGCACCTCTCGCATTGTCGCTACAACTTGTGTGCTCTGACTGTCTCAAAGAACAAGTCTCTAATGTCTGCTTGCAGAAGATCATAACCTTCTCTCTCCGCAGTCATACACCATGTGGCACTGTGCCAACCAATCCCACGCACTGGGTCAAACACTGACCAGGTACAAATACCAATAAGTCCGCCGATACCACTCGAGGTCTCAACTGCACTGGACATGATCCACAAGCCTCCCCCACATGCACCACCCCAACAGGAACCTGTACCTCTAGTGCATGTGGTAACAAATCTACCTCTAGTCCATGCAGGAATGCAACATGCTCTAACTCTGACTGCTGTGATGAAATCACACCTGCGACGACCCATCCACTGCCTTGGTGCCCTCCACCCAGGCAGCACAGTCTCAACCGCTCAATGTAGGTGGTCGTCACTTAATCTGCCTGAAAATCAAGGCTATCCACAAAAGGAGCACAATTCTCCGCCTTTGCTCACACTGAGGCAAGGAATACGATCTTCCGCAGACAATAAATCCACGCTACCGCTGCGCCACTCTGATAACGATGCTGATGCTGCCACCGGGGTCCACCTGACCTCTGACATCTCAGAAAATCCATTATTGCAATCGTCATATGACAAAACACAATTAATTCCTGCAATTCCTCATTCAATTATCCTTACTCAGCTCACCCCTCAAGCACATCTATTGTACCCCAAACATGCAGGTTAATCATCACAAAGGGTAACCTTCCTTTGGGTAAGCTTTACATAATCCGTCCACAAGGATGTCCACCATCCAGGAAGGAAAACGAAAGTGCCTCTGCCAACCGATCTGTCCCCCAACACTTAGCGCCAAGCGCCTCTATCCAGAACTCGCCTCTGGCGGCAGATCCCTATCCAAAGGAACTGCAACAGTACGCTCCATACACAATGCCTACTCCATCGAGGCATCCAAAATCCAAAATCCAAGACAGGGGGATCAGATAAACAAAAGGGTATTCTGGCGCAATCCACTCCCAGTCGCACACATCCTACGCGCTTCGTCCCTCGAAACCTGGAGCGTACAGTTCAACAACTGCCTCAACTCTCTAGCACAGGGAGACCCTCAATTGATCACTCCATCACCACCAACCACGATTTTGCCTCCAAAGGCTCCAACTCAAATCCATAAATCAGGGTGGTTCATCTGCCAAAACTGGCTCCATCGATCAATGATGTCCCACAACTCATCCACTATCAACAATCCACCCCGCCTCGGTGCTGCAACACAAAACATAGCACGGAGGGGCCACTCGCTCCATCGGCGCCTCAGAAATCACTGCCGCTGAGGATACTGTAACCAGGTGGTCTCAGGAGAAAAACACTGTCGGGCTGCCCACTGCTCCGACAACTGTGTCACCCAGACCAGCGGCTCACTCTGCCGCTGATATACCTCAGACAATCCTGCCATCGGGGCCTGAAGCTCTCTAACCTCAATCCGGATATCCGGCCCCAAAACAATCCGCTCAAGCTCCACCGCTGCGACGAGTGCACACCAATCCGCACAACGCGTCGGGGAGACACCGCTCACCACGACCAACTGCACCACAGCACAAAACAAAACTCGACCCAATCCGGCGAGAGTCTAGAGCATGTCAACCGTTCCGCCGCATTATGTTGTCTGCAGCCAACATAATTGCTTAGGAGAATAAACATGCCAATCACCCATCCCATCACTTGGGAGAGGTATAAAACTCAATCAGGACTCTCGCAAAACTCACGACTCTCACGAAGTCATCCTAGGGTCCAACCATAAGCCTAGGGTTTCTACAGTCCCAATTGACCTATCCCTAAGCTCTGATACCAACTTAATCTGTCACGCCCCGGGGTCGAAACTGCGACCCGGGCTCGCCAACAGATCCGCCACCTATGCCAAAACCCGCATAGGCGAAGCGTCTAACCTGCAAAAGATAGTACTATAGCTACACAAATATCAGAGCTGAAATAAAATGCTGTAAAATAAAATCCAATTACTATACATCATGAAATAGAGTACAATATCCATTCCTCAAATACAGATAATCATCATACAATGTCCTCAGTACAGCATCTCTCGACTATAAAAGGAGATAAACTAAAACTATAGTACATCAGTCTCTCCAAATACAAAAGATCTCTCTCCTCCAGATAAACAGTAAAACCAGCCAACAGCTACGAGGAATCTCCAACCAGGGGATACAGCTACACTCCTCGGGTGGTAACGATCTAGCTCGTGACTCCCTCGCCCCGAACAACGACCGAAGATCAGCAACTCCAATGAGGACTCTGCAAAACAGGGGGGAGAAAAGAAGAGGAAACAACAGTGGGGGTGAGAACCACTAGTAAACCAGTAGCCTCCCCCTGTGGGTAAAGCCTCAAGCTCCGGCGTACCCACTAAGTCTACTAGAGGCAAGAAAAGGGCAAGTAGTAAAGCTGTAAACAGAACTACTGAATAAAAGGGGAAACCACAACAAGTATGCCTCTAAATGCAATACCGAAGGAAATGACGGTATGAATGCATCAGGAAACAACATCTGGCTAAATAGACCCAATCTAGTGCCACCAGTAAAACTGGTACTGCCTGCTCTGCATCACTCACAACTCACCAACTGACCAACTGTCACACAAACTCACCAACTGACCGGCACCGTCACGGTCTAAAGCCTACTCCGGAGTGGCACTCGAGGGGAGCGACCCACACGAGTAAAGTATCACTGTATCAAGCATCTCTGTAACCAATATCTCACAATAGCAGGACTGGATCATGACTATGATCAAAGTGGGAAACTCCGTCCACTAATGAAACCCCGATCCGATGCAATAATACTCAAAAGTGGGAAATACCATCCACTAGAGAAATCTGATACCCAATCTGATGCAATAGTAAACATCCGGTCAACCGCCCAAAGTCCGCGGTCACCGCAATAACCCCCAACCCACAATTGGGTGAAATAATCAAGATCCGGTCAACCGCCTACTGTCCGCGGTTGCCGCAATAACCCACAATCCAACATCAAGTACACCCTGTCACTGACCCTCAGGTCCCGGCTACACTATCCCAAACCTCTGCTCGAACCCGAGCAACATGACTCAAAAGTCTAAATGAAAAGGAGAAAGAAAGCAATCATGGTTTCTCCTAAGTCAAATCCCAATATGATAGTGTAGCAATAAAATAGTGGCCTATCTAGATGTCCAAATAAGCATGCAAAAGTCCTCAGGCAATGTGAAATGGAGAATAGTCAAATAACAGTTTTGCATGTGTAACAATAATAAATCCACATAAATATGTCCATCATGCTAAAATCATCAGTCAACTACACATGTAAATATCCCTGATCCATAATAAATCCCAGAGTGGCACCCGCACATTGATATGTCATTATGTCCCAACAATTAATCATTTAATCCACTTTCATAAATCTAGGTGCTAATGTAGCATGTTAATCATCACTAATAAATTATTCCAATGATCATGTTCCAACAGCAATATTATCCCAATAATATCCCCAACATGCTATATCCACAAAATTAATCTCAGATGATAGGCTCACATGTATATCAGTCAATCATGCATATAATCAATCAATATGCTCAAAGGGGGTTTTCTAATAAACTTAGTGAGTAAGTCAGGTGTAGAGGCATGCAACAACCACCCACCTGAAGCGCTAACTGTCCGGGTCCGTACAGCTGAAAATACCAAAAACTCCAATCCTGCGCTCCAACAAGAACAGTACACCCGAAACACTCCTGGCACAACACAAAGTCCACTAAATACACTTAGGCTCCCAAATATGCTTTAATTAATCCATACAACAACAGTCCCGAAACTGTTAAATTATCACCTGCAGAAAGTGCCCAGAAAATTCCAAGAAAAATATCACGGCGATCCTCGCATCGATAGCTTCGAAACGGTACCTTGCACGCCCAAATCCGAGTTCGGTAAGTCAAGATAAAAATTCGGCAAGGGGTACATCACACTCAAAACTGTGCTAAAAACTGTGCACTGTACACTGAGAAAACAGTAATTTCACCTTCGAAACAATTTCCTAAAATCCCAGAAAAATCACCACTGTGTTCCTCGCGACGAGTAGATCAAAATCGACTCTTGAATCGCCTCGATCCGATGTTCCTAGGCTGAGATATAAAATCGGCAAGTTGGTGCTGTCCAAAATCCACCACAGAAAAATGGGGGTCAAAGATGCCTCGGGAAACGTGCCAAAAGTGCGAAACGGAGCGAAGCGATCAACACGAAAATCGAAGCCTTACCTCTTAGGAACACGCTGTCGAAGAAATCGTCCAAAAACTCCTCCTGGTTTGCTCACAGTGAATTTCTGAATAATCTGCGACGGTAATGGGCCGAAATGGGGGAAAACCGAGGCGAACTGTAAAAATGATATCGCCGTTGCCGAGCTTCCAGATATTCCGGGGATCCACCACGAGATCAAGAACATCAAGGGGAACAACTTTCATATTGAGCTCTCCCTCCCATTCTCTCTCTAAGCTCGGAAAAAGGAGGAAAAGAGGGAAGTGGGCTGCCTTATATAGGCCCACCAAACAAATCAAAAATACCCGGGGTGTCCCAGTTTCGGGCGCCCGAATTTTCGGGCGCTACAGTGCGGCCCGGCCCAACAACTTTCGGGCGCGCACAGTAGCCCGGCCCACACGGCCCACTCCGCACACCCGATCCGGTCGGACCGCACACCGTCCGACCCGCTCCCCGCCCGACACGTGTCCCCGAACACGAAACAGCGGATCCGGCCGCTCCCCTCGCGCCGCGTGGCGCTCCTCTGGTCAACGGGCCGTTGGCGCCGGCCAATGGGCGGCCGCCACGTGGCGCACGCGTGCGCCACGTCGCGCCGTGGCCGCCACGCCCGCCGGCACCGCCGCCTGCCACCTGCACCGCTGCCCGCCGCCTGCCGCCCGTACGCGCACAGTAGCTCGCCCAATCCTCGCGCGCCACGTGTCCAGGCCAGACACTCGCTGCACCCGGTGCACTCACTCCGTGCACCCGACGAACCAGGACATGCCACGTGTCCCTCTCCGGTCCACCGTACACCCCGCAATGCTCCGTGGACCGCGGCCTGTGAACCATCCAATCCAGACACGCCACGTGGCACCCCGCTCCGGTGCACGCCTGCGCGTGGACCGCGCGCCTGCCCGCGCCCCTGCCCGCGCGCTGCGCGCTGCCCGCCGCCGCGCTGCCGCCTGCCCGAGGCCGCGCCGCCGCTCTCCGCCGCTGCCCGCCGCCGCCGGCGATCGCCGGAAGTACTGTTCCGGCGTGAACAGTAACCCGAGCTCCGAAATGACAAGTGGGTAGTCCATCTTGACCGTTTTCGCGCGCTGAATCCGAATTTGACGTCCGTTTCGCCAAATTCTAACTCTACAAATTGCCGAAGGCACCCGGAAATGCGTTCTTAGTCCAAACTTCGTGCGGAGCCCAATTTAAATATCCGATTCGCGCGAAACCACTTCTAAACCCTCCACGGGGTCCTCCGATCACTCACATGATCCATTTGGGCCCGAAGTCCAACTCTTGTGCCCAATTATGCCCCAAACACCTCCAACACACCATGTAGGCCTCCAACAGCCACCTCAAGGCACTGTAGCAGCTCTGCGGAGATCCGGGTCATCACATTATATGTATCAAGTGCCAATAATTTAATTAGCACCCATACATTGGCGCATCCTATTCTATAATCGTTTTTTTGAGTCTAATAAAAAAAACACAATAAATTAAGGTAATTATTATTCTTGTATATTCCAAAGCACTCTTCCATAATCCGTCAAATCATTGGTATTCCAACAGTAAGACGTACACTGGAGATTAATGTTTTGAGATAAAGGTGTATTAGATCAAATAAACTCCTGATTAAAAAGAAAATAAGTAGATAATTTTTTTTCATGAAATATTTCAAAAACCTTTAATAGCTTGCATGGTGTTTGTGCATGCCCAATTAAGGAAGTTAATTAATTTCTTGAGAAAATAAAAATAAAACTTCATTGGCTTTCTATTTTGGATAAATCTACTCCTATATAAGTTTCCATATGTGCATATTTCTATAAATGCATAAATTGCAAATTAAACCTTGCTCTTACTTTTTCTCCCCTTCTGTCATTTTTTGTCTTAATTAATTTTCATATCCCTTATGTAGGTTTAGAGGTCTGTAATCTATCCCTAACCTTACCTCTCCCTTCCTTCTATATGTCTACGGAAAATACTAAATATACATTTATTTTTAGATGTACATTGTACATCCCATCCATCATAGGATGGGATAAATTTCACCCATCACTTCGAAGTGATAGCTGGAGAAGCCCTCATCCTTAGATGAATGGAGTGTAGGATCTACATTCAAAAATGGGTGTAGAGGTAGCATTGCTAAAAAAACATTATCCTTCGAAGAATTATTTAGTTGGATAAAATCAGAGATGCATGCAATTAAAAAACAGTTATAGCTACACATGTATTCTAAATACTTGTAGTTGTAAGCAATTAGAAATTAAACAGTATTGGTAAATTGAACCGGAATAAAAGACTGAGGTTAAACATTTTAGGCCAGTGCTAGTGCATGGGTCAGATCGTTATATTTGATATTAGAATCGGTTTACCAATCTGATGTGTGAGATGGGTCTTACATTGTCTTATGATATTGGGTTAGAAAATTAGACTTATAAGAATGTCATGACCTAATAAAGAGAATTCGTAACACTCTAAATAATTCCACATCACATGTACAAGAAATTAAGAATAAAAATATATATAGTGCTGTTTTAATAATGATAGCTGAATTTAAATATTTTTAGCTAATGATTTGGGTACAACAATTTATTTGTACTATATAGTACAATTTATATAGGGCAAAAATTTTGCGGGCATCCTCTCTAAACTATTCGTTTGGGGATGATGTGGATGGGGGTGTTCATTCATGCACCCAACTTTATTGAGTTGAGAGGGAAGGAGAGGTTTAAAGAGAGAGAACAGTGGGCGGGGGTATAAATGGGTGCCACTTTCGTCGCGCGGCGACCATCCGTATCGTTCCCAAACTAATAAGTTTGGAGATGATGTGATGAGCAATGCTACATGCACATCAATCATTTGAGATGTACGATACACATCCCACCCATCTAATTAAGGATGAGGACTTCTTCATTCATCACTTCAAAATGACAAATAAAAATTACTTCATCCTAGAATGAATAAGATGTAAAATATATATCCTTTCGAAGTGCACAACTAGTATTTTCTTTCGAAGTGCACAACTAGTATTTTCTTTTATATATAGAGCTTAACATTGGGCAGTGGGAGAAGTGGACCTGGACTAAGAGGGTCAATGAATTTTTGTTTTTTTGGGGGCAAATCCTCCGCATATTTCGTGAAAGCCATGAAAACCAAATAACTAATGAATTTCTCTTTAGTACTTGCATTGTCATTGTATTTAGTATTTTGCCCAAAAAGAAAAAGAAAATTCACTTCCCAAGTTAATTTGGCCCATGTAGGGCTTATGCAGAAGTGAGTGTATATTTTATTTGAATAATTTTATACAATTTTCTGTAAATATATTGAATAACAGATAATTTTTTTATAAATTTAAATTTTTATATTTGTTTCTTCAAAAATTCAGTGACATTCATATTTGTTTATCTGGCTTGTTACGGTTAGTCAATAGTTTATTTTTTTATAGAATATAAGTAAAATATCAATTTTGCCATCACAAATATATCCCTCCAAAAATCGAAACGGTTAAATTGTAAAAATATCCTCCCAATTTTTTTTTCAACGGTAGTTATCTTCTTTCCTTATATAAAAAAAAAATCAATCTACCATTGTTGACCTCTTCTGTCACTTCTTTTTCTATTTACCTGTTGCTGGGACCGAAATGATTCGCTGACCGTTGGCTGAGTGCGGTTCGCGATCGGCCCTCGAGTTGACCCTCTGAGTATGATGCGTCGCGTGCCAAAAAGGATCAAGCGATCGGGCCGAGAAGGGATCTGCTCGGCCGAGTTCTTCTCACTCAAACTTTGACGGAGCTCTGCCCAGAGGAGCCGAACTGGGATCTGGAGACAAGGGATTTGACACGGCTGAACAACCGATTTGAAATTTGTATTGCTCGAAGGGGGTTACAAGGACCAATTACATGTAAGACTACTCCTAGAAAAGCTATAAGGAAAGCAGTAGATGTGGGTATGAAAGGTTAGCTAGAAAAGCAGTAAGGAAAGCAGTAAACTTAGTTTAGGAAAGCGGTAGATGCTGATATGAAAGGTATTGAAGAACAGGGGTGGTCACTGGCTTACGAGGATGTAGGACCCTTTTCTCTTCGATGGTTCGATTATTTATACTCATTCAAACCAGGTATATAATCGCCGATTTGGGTAATCGGCGTAATTTAAGGGGAATCACCATTTATTTCTCAACTACTTTCTTTTGAGTCGATTCTCCTCAATTGGATAGTAGCCCCTTTTCCGTCCACGTTCATCTCCAAATCGATGCGTCGAAGTGTGATCCTCGGCGCTTTCCAATGCTGAGCGCCGCTTGCTATTTCGGAGCCATTTACGAGATTTGCGCCCAGATCTCGTACTCGTTCCTTCCCATGTCTTTCCTTTTGCGGCTGACCTTGGCTTAGCCTCTTCTGCCATTCGACTAAGGCGGTATGATGATTTGCCTTCGGCTAAGGTCGGTTCTGGTTGAGACGTGAATCCTCTTCGTTAGCCGCTTCTCTTATCGGCTAATGCCTTTAGCCGATGGTGTGAGCCACGTGTCGCATTCTCAAGCCTTCGGCCAAGGCCGGTCTTAGTTGAGATGCAAATCCTTCCCCGTTGGCTATTTCTTCCATCTGCTGGTGTCCTTTAGCCGAAAATGTGCGCCAAGTGTCACTTTCTAAAGTGGTGATATTTTTGACCTCAACACCTATCTAATACTTTACTTTTTCACTTATTTTCCTCTTAGTTACAGGTTCAAAATTAGCATAAGGGAGAGAGCAAGAGGAAGAGGAAGAGAAAAAGAATGAAGAGTTTCCATTGCTAGGGTTTTGATTAAGAGTAGAAAGTGAAAATAAGCTGAAAAGTTTTGATCGCGAGGGCTTCGAATGTTGGTCGTTTTCAACAAGAGTTAGGCCCTATTTTAATTGAATTATAATATCAGAAAGGGTAGAAAAATCGATTTACCTCACTTAACCAAGGTTAAGTATTTTATTTATAATTAACTATATTTTTCTAACGGACAATATCGGTAAAGCATATTTGAAATTATTAGAATTTTTGAAAGAATAAATATAAAAATTTACACTTTGTAAGAATATATTTACTATTCGATATATTTATGTGAAGCTATATGAAATTATTTCTATTTTATTTATCAAATTTGCCCGACTACGTATTATAAGCTATGCTAATACATACTTGACAATAATTTTAGTATAATCACACAAAATGAATAACATTAGGCTTAAAATGAATAACACATACAGTCAAAGAGATAGATATGACGGTAGAAAATTTACAAGCACTAATTGTTTGGTATTTTTAATAGCATAGTAGCCTAATTGAGCTCCTATACTTTTAAAAGTACCAAGTCATTGGTGCTCGTAGATTTTTAGTCTTTGGATGAAAGGGTGTGCAGTCAGGATGATAGTGGGCCCCTTGGGTTTAGTGGATGGTTGGTGTAATAGCATGATCTAAGCAGCAAAATTAATTTAACGGTAAAAAACTTACAAGCACAAATTGCTTCGTACTTTTAAAACATAGTAGCTGGACTCATATAAAATCGAGCTCCTATGTTTTTAAAAGTATTAAGTCATTAGTCCTCGTAGGTTTTTAGCCCTTGGATGAAAGGATCGACAGTTAGGATGATAGTTGGCCCCTTAGGTTTGGTGGGTAGTTGGTGGAATAACATGATTTAAGATGTGAAATTAGTCAAATGGATAGATTTAATGATAAAAAACTTATAAGTATCAATTATGTGGCGCCCCACTTCTCAGGGGGATCACCATCCTAGAACTACTCTAGTTCTAGCACGCTTAACTCTCTTAACCTCTTGGGTCTTACTACCACCCAAAAAGTTATAGTCGGATTAAGAGATTTAGTCATATTATATCATTTATATATAGGACTAATCCAAATTCCGGAGGTATTACAAATTATTTGGTATTTTTAAAAGCGTAGTACCCGGACTCATATAGAATTGAGTTCTTATGTTTTTAAAAGTACCAAGTCATTAGTGCTTATAGGTTTTGAGCCCTTGGGTCTTACTACCACCCAAAATGCTATAGTTGGATTAAGAGATTTAGTCATATTATATCATTTATATATAGGATTAATCCAAATTCCGGAGGTATTACAAATTATTTGGCATTTTTAAAAGCATAGTACCCGGACTCATATAGAATTGAGTTCTTATGTTTTTAAAAGTACCAAGTCATTAGTGTTTATAGGTTTTTAGCCCTTGAATGAAAGGATGTGCGGTTAGGATGATAGTGGGCCCATTGAGATTAGTGGGCAATTGGTGGAATAACATGATCTAAGACGTGAAATTAGTCGAAGGGATAAATCTAACGGTGAAAAACTTACAAGCATCAATTGCTTGGTACTTTTAAAATCATAATAGTCACACTCTTTCTTTCTCTCTCTCGCACTCTCCTTCTATATAGAGTAGGGCTACTATACTCTTATGAGTATAGACCCTTTCATACTCATAAATTATTTTCGATGATGGAGCTTCCAAATCGACGATTAATACCGTTAAATGTGATCTAGATCTCTTTAAAATTTTAGAAAATAAATTTCGTATTTTTTTAAAATTATAATAAAGTCCATCAAGTGAGTATAAAATGAACGGTCAAAATCGAATGACATCCTAAAAATAGAAAATCAGATTCTTCAATTTAAAATCGGAGTTATATATCTCTATTTGCATAGTGAATAGATTTTTCAATCAAAAATTCAATCGATTCCGATTCTTTTACACCATTAAACTAGCAAACATCCTATACTGGCCGTTAAAATTTGCCAGCTAAATTTATTTTTTTTAAAAAATAAGCGAAGCGGTAGCATGCTACCTTTCTCTCTCTAAAAAAATTGTCAACTTTGAGATCTTTTGATCGTAAGGTAAATAATGTCAAAAAATTATGAAATTTAATTTCTAGAAGTTTCAAATGCTCTAAATCATATTCAACGATGTGGATAGTCCGGTTACTATGCTATCGATAGCACCTATCAAATTTTCCACTGTTAGATCTACCTCGTTGTTCATTTTCATCCTTAAATTATACCATTTTTCCAACCACTCACTAAACTCTAGGGACCCACTATCATCCTAACCGCATATCTCTTCATCCAAGAGCCAAAAATCTAATAGCACCAATGACTTGGTGCTATTAAGTTTTCAACCCTTGAATGAAAAAATGTGTGGTTAAGATGATAGCGTTCCCCTAAAGTTTAGTAGGTGGTTGGTTGAATAGTATGATCTAAGAGTTAGAAATGATCAAAGGGATCTAACGGTGGAAAACTTGATAGCACCAAGTCCTTGGTGCTATCGATAGCATAATAGTCAGACTATTTATCTACAGAAATATTGTTCGACACTTTCATCATATCAAAAAAATGGAAGGTGTATTTGACAATAAAATATTTAAATATTAAATATTAAATATTATATTTTACTTTACATTATTAATTGCCAAATATTCAATTAATAATCTAATATTCGATATGGTGTATAGAGTATTGGTATGCACTGGGCACAAGCAAAAATATCTTTTTTGGAATTATGAGTGGACCATATTAAATATTCTCTACACCGGGTGTATATTCGTACATATAGCATATGTTTAAAATTTTTTAATAAAAATTTTAAAATTAATTTATAAAACATAATTTAAATTATTAGACTTTGTAGATTGCATATATTTAATTAAATTTTGATATTCATATATTTATCATCTAATATAAGTTGCAGTGTATAAAGCATTAATATACACTAGGTGTATGTAATAATTTGTTTTTTCTCCAAACAATTTTAATAAGATAAAGACATGCTCACTCTTTGGGAGAAAGTTGCACTATTTTTTCTTCTCTTTCTTCACATCCTCCTTTCCCCTCCGCTTTCTCGTGCTTCTTCTGCGTCCATTCAGGGCTGGCTATGCGCATTGTGAAGGTGGAGGAGAGCGCGGTGACACCGGAGATGAGGGCGGTGAAGGCGGCCTGCCTTGTTTCCACCCCGCGGGGGTGCGCTCACTCGTACGACTCCTCCTTGTCGTCCTCATTCCTTTCTACGCCCAGTATGAGAAAACGCACAAGATTCCACTTAATTAAAAATAGTATTTTCTTAATTAAGTGGAGGCAAAGCAGGGTGCTCGCCTTTGCCCTCATAGATGCGAGTGGGCGCAGTGAAGGCGAGACAGTGGATCCTCGCCCGCCCTGGCTAACCCTGTAGAAAAAACAAGATGCCAGAATGGTTGAATAACCTCTAAAGAGAGTAAACAAATGGAAGAGAAGAAGCTACGTTCACTTAAATTTATTCAATGCATATCAATACCTTTATATAGGCTGATAGCTTTAACAAACTTCCTAATGACTAGGATCAGTGTAACAACTCCTAAGGACTCGATAACAGAATAACAACTAGTGTAACAGACCCTAAGGACTCGGTAACCGATTAACAATAATCTGTTACTCCTAAGGACTCGATAACAGAATAACAACCAGTGTAACAGACCCTAAGAACTCGGTAACCGAGTAACAATAAAACAAAAATTTGTTAACACTACACAATAATTGGTTACAAGGCAACCAATATGCTGGTGTTGTTTTGTTCAATACTCCCCATCAACACCAGCTTCTACCCTTTTCACCAATCCGAGCTGATGACATAAATTTTCGAACTTGCTGCCAGTCAAGCCTTTTGTAAACAAATCTGCAGCTTGGTTTTCTGTTCTGATATGTTCCAACTTAATTTCTTCTTGCAAGACTTTCTCTCTGATAAAATGATAATGCACCTCCACATGCTTAGTTCTTGCATGAAAAGCTGGATTTTCCGCCAAACGTATTGCTGACAAGTTGTCACAATACAAAGAGATACGATACTCGGTTGACTGATGCAAGTCTTTCAATAATTGCATTAGCCAAGTGCTTTCTTGAGCTGCCATTGCTGCCGCTCGGTACTCTGCTTCCGTGGTTGACAACGACACTGTTGGTTGTCTTTTGCTACACCAAGAAATTGCTCCGGACCCAAACATGAAAACATACCCGGTAGTTGAACGTCGGGTATCATGGTCACCTGCATAGTCAGCATCACAATAGCCAACTAGTCTGCAATCCCCACCTTTCTTGTACATAATGCCATAGCCAAGCGTACTCTTCACATACCTCAGGATTCGACGAACTGATTCCAAATGAGTCTTCTTTGGACTTTGCATGTAGCGACTCATCACACCAACTGCAAAAGAGATATCAGGTCTTGTTAAAGTTAAGTAGATAAGGCTACCCACCAACTGCCGGTACATGGTAGCATTTTCTAAGTCTTTTCCTTCATGAGCACATATTTTTGCATTTTGCTCCATCGGTGTCGAGATTGGTTTGCATTTAAGCATCACAAACTTCTTTAACAGATCTTTGGAATACTTTTGTTGATGGAGAAATATTCCTTCCTGAGTGAAGTCGACCTCTAAACCAAGAAAATGCTTGAGCTGTCCAAGTTCTTTCATTTGAAAGCGAACTGACAAATTTTCCTTAGTCTGACGAATTTCTTCTTCACAATCTCCCGTGATGATTAAATCATCCACATACACCAATAAAATGGCTAGCTTCCCTCCTTTAGCTTTGACAAACAAGCTAGAATCCGCAGATGTCACCGAATAACCACTATGAGTAAGAAACTCGGCAATCTTACCATACCAAGCCCTCGGTGCTTGCTTTAATCCATAGAGAGCCTTCCGGAGCTTACACACATACTCAGGATGATCTTGACTCTGAAAACCCATCGGTTGACTCATGTAGATCTCCCGATCTAGCTCCCCATGCAGAAAAGCATTCTTCACGTCCATTTGCCATAGGTTCCAACTTTTGCTAGCTGCAAGTGCTAGTAAAACTCGTACAGTTGTAAATTTTGCAACTGGACTGAACGTTTCATCATAGTCTAGTCCATATTGTTGAGAAAATCCTCGGGCTACCAGACGAGCCTTATGCCTCTCTATGGATCCATCTGTGCGACGCTTTATTTTGTACACCCATTTGCAAGAAATAGGCTTCACATCTCTTGGCTTTGATGCGAGTTCCCAAGTCTGATTTTGTTCTAATGCATCGATTTCTTCCTCCATAGCTTTAATCCATTCCGGACTCTGGGATGCTTCTTCAAATGTCTCTGGTTCTTTTGTATCTGATTCTTCTACTATGGCTGCATTGGCATACTTGGGATTTGGCTTTCTAGCTCTTGTTGATCTTCTAAGTGCGGTTGGTGTACTTGACTCATCTTCTTCGCTTGGCCTTTGGTATACACCTGTTTGCCAAGGATTTTGAGCTATGCTTTCTTCAACAATTTCATCATTGTCTGTAACCTCTGTTTCACTTGAACCCAACTGGAATTGAGAAGTTTCTAACACTTCCTTAAAAGAATCTGAGTTTGGTAGTACTTCCTTGTTTGATGACCACCATGAGGAAGCTTCATCAAACACCACATTTCGAGATGTGTAGCACTTCCCGGTTGTTGGATCGCAACATCGCCACCCTTTCCTTTGACTGTCGTATCCTACAAAGATACACCTAACAGCCTTTTTCTCCATCTTGCTACGTAAGTGGTCAGGTACAAATACATAGCATACACATCCAAAAACTCGAAAGTGACCAACAGCAGGTTTCATGTTCCATATTTTTTCAAAAGGTGAGAGAAAACATAACCTTTGTTGAGGAAGTTTGTTGATAACGAAGGCTGCAGTCTTCATCGCTTCCGCCCAAAACCGTCCCGGAACATTTTTTGCATGAAGCATACTTCGACATACTTCTGCTAGATGCCTGTTCTTCCTTTCTGCTACTCCATTTTGCTGTGGAGTGTTGGCACACGTGAATTGATGGCGTATTCTGCACTCTCGAAGGAGATTTGAAAACTCATCTGAGGTGTATTCTCCTCCGTTGTCTGTGCGTAAGCAGCGGACTCTTTTACCAACCTCCACTTCCGCTACCTGCTTGAATTCTTTGAACTTTGAAAGAGTTTCAGATTTTTCCTTCATAAAGAAAACCCATATGTACCTCGAGAAGTCGTCAATGAAGGTCACCATGTACTTCATCCCACCAATGGAGGCTTGCTTAATTGGTCCAAACACATCAGAGTGAATCAACTCTAATGGTTCCTTTGTTTTAAATTTGGACTCTTCATACGGCAGCTGGTGTGCTTTCCCATACTGACAGCCTGCACATACACTGTCTGTTCTCACTACAAGTTGTGGAAGTCCCTTCAACATCGACTTCTTCATCATCACATCTAGCTTGGAATAGCTAACATGACTTAGCCGCATGTGCCATAAGTCTGCCGTCTCGTTCCTTCTCGTCTTGTCTACATATGCTGTTTCTGCAGACATCACATAGACTGACTCCAATCTTCGTCCTTTCATTGCCGGTTCTTCTGTAATCTCAAGATCCCGATATATCTTCACATCTTGTGGACCAAACAGGACAAAATGGCCAGAAGATGTTAATTGTGCTACTGAGAGAAGATTTTTCTTCATACCTGGAACATGATAGACATCTTGGAGTGGTACCTTGGTATCACTACACTGGGGAGAGACTACCGTATTGCCGATGTGGGCTATCGGTAACTTTGAGTTATTTGCTGTCACCACCACTCGACTTCCCTTGTACTCTGACAAGTTCTGCAACTTTTCTTTATCACCTGTCATATGGTTTGAGCAGCCTGAGTCGACAATCCAATCATTCTCATAATTGATCTGATTGAGGGTTGTTGCAGCAAGAGCTAGCTCCTCTTTTTCTATAGCAAAGAGAGCCTCAACATCCCATTCTTCTTCACTTTTGGAGGTGGCAGCGTTACTCTCGACGACCTTCTTCTTTGACCAGCAATCTTTTGCCATATGACCCTTCTTCTTGCAGTTGTAGCACTTTTCTTCAAACTTTTGGCCATTGCCATAGGTCTTAGAACCTCTCCCTGCACGAATGCTCCCTTCACCTTGATGACTTCTCACCTTGTCGTCGCTCTTTTTGGATCCACTGTCAACATGCTGCTTGGAATTCCACCTGCCTTTATTGGCATAGAGGGCCTCTTCTTCATTCTTCAACGAGACTCCTCCCATTTGCTTAGCTAAGGCTTCTTGACCCGCTAACAAATTTTCGAATTCTACAAGCGATGGCTGGGTTTGCCATCCTTGTATGGCAGCAACAAAGCTCCTGAATTCTGGCTTCAAACCATGGATGATGATGCGCTTCATCCTGGTATCGCCAATAGGAGCCTCTGGATCCAACTCAGAAATCTCTCGGCATAGCTGTTATTATATGCCCGATAAGCCAATCAGTGACACAACTATAGGTTTGTATCTTTATATCTTTCATTAAATTAATAAATTGGCATTTATTCATTCATATTATTGTCAAGTATATATATATATGAATCGTCCTTAGAATTAATGGTAAAAGAATCATATTCCTAAGATGTTAGGAATTTAAGACATGTATTCTTTTGTAATTAATTATTAAATGCTCCTGATCATAGGATTATCACGAGGGCGGTGATAAATCCGTTTAGGTCAGTGTATATTGTGCTTTCCTTATGGGATGACGAGTCTTAAGTCATTAGTGTGGTGACACTAGAGCAAGTATACAGGTGAATGTTGGAGAACATTTTCATTGAGCGTGACCAATCATGAATAATCACATGGATATCTACTCACTCGTCAGTGAATTGTTCCATGCTGTAGTGGTGTGAGTTATCCTTTGACCTGAGGCACCACAGTTATTTTACGTATGGGTTACTGTAGTTTGACTGTGTAAATACTTTATACCCTAATCATGGGTCAAAGTCAACATATGTTGGCTACAGTGGATCATGCGTAAAGATAGGTGTGTGTCAAGATGGAATCTATCACCCTCGGTAGAGAGGTAACTATCCTATACTATCTGTTCTTTAAGATATAAAAGCCCTTGGCCAAGGCAGTGTGATTTTATGAAAAGGAGTTTTCATATATCGGTTAATGATCAGATCAGATATATAATTGAGTAATGGGGTTTGACGAGTTATCCATAACCTCGGCTCAATTAGGACAAGTGATAGAAGGATTTAATCACACGGTAACTACACCTAGAGGTTTAGTCTATTATTCATTCTACTTGGATTGCCTCGACATACTGCTAGGTGTCACTCGTGGATTGTGAGACCCACATGAGTGATTAAAGATAGTTATCACAATCAATTGGGAGAATCAAAAATATTTTGGTCCATCGAAAGGAGTTCCGATGGTGACACTAAAAGAGTTTAGAGTCACATCTCACAACCAGGTAGAATTGAACCTATGTGGTCACACACAATAAAGGTTGCGTGTGATTTGTGCTTAGAGAATTTATAGAGACCATTTTGCTAAAATAACAAAGTATTTGTTATTTGCTAAGCTAGTTAGCAATATATATATATAATATATATATATATATATATATATATATATATATATATATATAATATATATATATATATATATATATATATATATATGTATATGCGGGGAAAACCAAGTAACTTAATGAACGAAACTAAAAGTTGCAAAATTTGAACACTAAATGAAACTATGCATTCATTAATGAAGGGAAACTCTTCACTTATTAATTAACATTAAGTATAAAAAGGAGTTTTCATTTATTAAGTTAAGTTTCTTTCTCTCTCTCTTTTTCGTTTCCTCCTACCTAATGAATGAGAGGAGTTTACTCTCCTCTCATTTATGGCTTATAAGCCTATAAAAGGAGGAGGAGTAATCTCCTCACATGATATGAAAATCATATGAGTAATCATATGAAAATCATATGAGTAATCATATGGGTAATCATATGAGAAATCATATGAAGTAATTAGAGTTCTCTTAATCATTTAGAGTTCTCTTAATCATTAGAGAGAAGTCTTCCCAATCATTGGTCTCTATATTATAGTTAATTCTCTTGAAATTGCTAGCACAATTTGAGAATTAATTCTTCTCTACATTGACACAAGAAATCACGAAAGGAGTTTCGAGATTATATTGTGTGAAGCACAGATCCCGGAGCAGCCTTGTGTGGATACACATAGAGGCCGGACAGTTGTGCGGCTCAAAGGACCGAAAGTTCAGATCCAATATCAACCGACAGACAATTTCAGTAATCAGCAAAGGTTGAAATTCTAACCCTTCTTCTAATTAGATTAGAATAATAATTTTTGTGTGTCTCACGAGATGATCTTGTAACATATTTATATATATACAGTAATATCATAAATGTTATGATGTTAAGGTATATTTGATTAGATCATATTTATGATCATAAAATTTATTTCCGCTGCATTAAATGCGCATGCACGCGCATCCGCTTTCCTTACAGTGGTATCGGAGCCACCCTCGTGCAGCCACAAAAATTATTCCTATTGTTGATTTAGATTTAGGGTTATATGAGTTAACCCTAATGCGAATGCCTATGCAAGTTTTTTGAAAATTATATTTCATACATATGATGTTTGAAAATAATTTGTGATAATAATAATTGGGATCACACATGTATATAATTGATATACTGTTATTATTATTATTTAATCTTATGATGGTTAATTAGTTAAGTTAATATGCAATTAATTGAAATGTTTTAATTGCATTTAACTTAATCAATTAACATATTAAGGTTATATTAACATATTAATTGAAATTACATATGATGGGGCATAAGATGCTATGATCAGATTTCATCATGTGATTTGGACTAATTTTATCATTAGCTTTTAATATAAATTTATATGAAAATTATAATTGTATTGGATGCAATTTGAAAATAAGATCTGATGAGATTGGAATAATAACAAATAATATTAAGTTGTAAATAAGAGTGTTGTGAACACTCTATCGTAGCCTTCTACCGTTGTAAGGTGTGGGCGTTTTTCTTAGGGTTGAGTAGTACGCATGGTTACATGGGCTACTTGCACAAAGAAAGCGTAACCACCTTAACAACATTTGATGTTATATGGTAAAATTATTATTGTACCCGATAACTGTTAGGTGAGGGTTTAATATTAATTTTATTCATATATTGAATGGTAGGTCAAACTTAACTAGGATGTGAGGCCAATAACTGTTAGGTGAGGCTTTTATGTCCTAGAGGCTAAAGAATGATTGCAATATATTTTTGAAATATTGGGCAAGAGTTGTCCACTCATCGAATTACTAATTACCAATAACTGTTAGGTGAGGTAATTTACAAAAATCGGTGAGAGCGCAATTCCCACTAGAAACCAATTTAAGAGGTTTCTGTTTCTTCACTAAAGGAGTGTGAAAATTCATAAAATTTAGTGGGAGATACCATTTGATTAAAAGTCCATAATCAAATGGAATAATGAAAGATATATAACTAATTGAATATCTTTACCTTTTGCAGAATATGGCTGCCTCTAACCCTCTCACTAAAATTCTTGATGCCAACCGTTTGACCGGTCCTAATTTTTCTGATTGGCTACGGAACTTGAGAATTGTTCTCAACTCCGAGAAAATTGCCTATATTTTGACCACTCCTGCTCCTGAACTTCCAACTGATGATAATGAGCAGCAGAGAGCTGCATATGAAAAATGGATAGATGACGATAATAGAGTCAGGTGCTACATGTTGGCATCGATGAGCAACGAGTTGCAACGCCAACATGAGCACATGGACAGTGCATCAGCCATTCTACTTCACCTACAGGAACTGTATAGTGAACAAAGCCGCTCTACTCGATATGAGATATCAAAGCGGTTATTTCGAGCAAGAATGTCTGAAGGCCAATCAGTTAATCATCATTGTTTGAAAATGATTGAAGATATTGAGGAGCTTGAGAAGCTCGGCCTACGGATGGATGCAGACTTGCAGACAGATTTAATTCTGCAATCCTTACCTGACTCACTTTCGCAGTTCGTCATGAACTTTCAAATGAATAAGATTCAGTGCACTCTCTCTGAGCTCTTGAATATGCTGGTGACAGCAGAGGGAACAATAAAAGGTAACAAGGGGACAATCTTGGCTATGGAACGGGCTTCTTCCTCCAAGAGAAAGTCTAAATGGAGAAATAAGAAACCTAGCAAGAAGCCAAAGGGTAATATCAAAAGACAAGTTTCTAAGAAGGTCATTACAGGAAAATGTTTCCACTGTAATAGAGATGGCCATTGGAAAAGGAACTGCCCCGAATACCTTGCTAGCCTAAAGAACAAGGCAAAGGACAATCCTTCTGAAGGTAAGTCCGACCTGCTCATTATTGAAACTAGTCTGTCGGTATGTTCTACTACCACTTGGATAATTGATTCTGCATGCACTTCTCACTTGTGCACCTCGATGCAGGGTTTAAAACAAAGTAGAAGGCTGAAGGAAGGAGAAATCACCCTACGAGTGGGTAATGGAGCAAAAGTTGCTGCATTAGCCGTAGGGACCTATCCTATACTATTACCGTCAGGCATAGTTTTAGAATTAAAAGATTGTCTTTATGTTCCTAATGCTAGTAGAAACTTAATTTCTGTTTCTTCATTATCAATGATTGGTTACAAATTTATTTTTAAAATAAATACTTGCTTAATTTATTTGAGAAATAAATTGATAGGCTATGGAACAATGATTGACAAGTTATATCACTTACATATGGATGCAAGTGTAAATACAGTTGAGCAGGAAATGAATGCCGTAGGATCTAAAAGACCTAGAGAAGAGGTAGATCGCAAGTATATGTGGCATCTTAGATTAGGTCATATCAGTGAAGATAGGATTAACAAATTGGTGAAAGATGGGCTCTTGAGCTCATTGGCTTGCGAGCCATATCCGACTTGTGAATCATGTCTTCAAGGAAAGATGACCAAATTACCCTTTATTGGACAAGGAGAAAGAGCCACTAATATACTTGCCCTGGTGCATACTGATGTATGCGGACCATTTGATGTGCAAGCCAGGGGAGGTTATGTTTACTTCATCACCTTTACTGATGATTATTCACGGTATGGGTATGTCTACTTGATGAGACAAAAATCTGAAGCCTTTGAAAAGTTCAAAGAGTTTAGACATGAAGTTGAAAAACAAACTGGAAAGTTTATAAAAATTCTTCGATCAGATCGAGGAGGAGAGTACTTAAGTACAGACTTTCTAAACTACCTCAAGGAAAATGGCATTATCTCTCAATGGACTCCTCCCGGCACTCCGGAACTTAATGGAGTATCTGAACGGAGGAATCGCACTTTATTAGATATGGTGCGATCCATGATGAGTTTCACTGATTTGCCTATGTCACTTTGGGGGTATGCTCTCCTCACTGCTGCATATATTTTAAATAGAGTACCTTCCAAATCTGTTTCTACCACTCCATATGAGATTTGGTATAGTAGAAAGCCAACTCTTGGTCATCTCAAGATTTGGGGATGTCCGGCTTTTGTTAAGAAGCTGAAGACAGACAAATTGGAAGCAAGGTCGGATAAAGGTAGATTCATTGGTTATCCCAAAGAATCATTGGGATACTATTTCTATTTTCCCCAGGATCAAAATATTATTGTGAGTCGGCATGCCTCTTTTCTTGAGAAACTATTCATTCAAGAAGGAGGTAGTGGGAGGAAAATAGAGCTCAATGAGAATGTCTCTGATGAGCAACAAATCTATAATAATCGACCAAAAATCTCTACTCAATCAGAACCATTGTACATACAACCACTTCGAAGATCTAGTAGAGTTTCCCAACCTCCAGACAGATATTTAGGATTTGTCGTTGAGAAGGTAAAAGAAATGTTCTTAATGGGAGATAAAGATCATAGACATGATCCTACTAGCTATAAAGAGGCGATGTTAGACATCGACTCTGAGAGATGGAAGGAAGCTATGAAGTCTGAAATGGACTCCATGTATTCCAACAAGGTTTGGACTCTAGAGGATTTACCAGTGGGTATAGTACCCATTGGATGTAAATGGATCTTCAAGAGAAAAATTGGTTCAAATGGAAAGGTTGAGACCTATAAAGCAAGGCTTGTGGCGAAAGGTTATAGTCAACGAGAAGGTATTGATTATCAGGAGACCTTCTCGCCAGTGGCCATGTTAAAATCCATTCGAACCTTACTAGCTATAGCTGCACATTATGATTATGAAATATGGCAGATGGATGTGAAAACTGCTTTCCTTAATGGATATCTTGAGGAAGACATATATATGGAACAGCCTCAAGGTTTCACCTCTAGCAATGATAATCATAAAGTGTGCAAGCTTCAGAGATCCATATATGGATTAAAGCAAGCATCTCGGAGTTGGAACACTCGTTTTAATGATGCAATCAAATCGTTTGATTTCACCAGAAACGAGGAAGAACCATGTGTGTACAAAAAGACTAGTGGGAGTGCTGTCACATTTCTCATATTGTATGTGGATGATATACTTTTAATTGGGAATGACATTGGGATGATGTCATCGGTCAAATTGTGGCTATCTCAGAATTTCTCCATGAAAGACTTAGGCGATGCATCCTATATTTTAGGTATAAAGGTCTATAGAGACAGGTCTAGACGGTTGCTTGGCCTATCTCAAAGAATGTACATAGAGGAAGTACTGAAGAGATTCGGTATGGAAAATTCCAAAAGAGGTCTATTACCTCTCAGACATGGAATCTATCTTTCCAAGAAGATGTGTCCTAAAACACCTGAGGAAAGAGAATGTATGAATAGAATTCCATATGCTTCAGCTATTGGGAGTCTAATGTATGCAATGCTATGTACGAGACCTGATATCGCACAAGCTGTGAGTGTCACAAGTAGATATCAATCTAACCCGGGTATGGAACACTGGGTTGCAGTTAAAAATATCCTTAAGTATTTAAGAAGAACCAAGGATATGTGCCTAGTCTTTGGAGGTGGTGAGTTGAAGCTAGAAGGCTTCACAGATTCTGATTTTATGTCAGATGTTGATGATAGAAAGTCTACATCAGGATATTTATTCATATGTAATGGAGGATCCATTATTTGGAAAAGTTCCAAACAAGCAACGACTGCCGATTCCACCATGGAGGCAGAATATATTACTGCATCAGAAGCCTCAAAGGAATGTGTTTGGATCAGAAAGTTCGTTGCAGAACTCGGTGTGATTCCAGCTATTAAGGAACCAACGCCGCTTTTCTGTGACAATAATAGCACCATAGCATTAGCTAAGGAGCCAAGATCTCATCAGAAATCCAAGCATATTGAACGGCGATATCATATAATCAGAGATTATATTGAAAGGAATGAAATACTCATACAAAAGGTTGCTTCTGCTGACAATGTAGCAGACCCACTAACCAAAGCACTCACTCAACAAAAGCTGGAAGGCCATCTTGAGAAAATGGGTCTACGCTATATGGGTGATTGGCTTTAGTGCAAGTGGGAGATTGTTAGTTATATACCCTATAAGCCAATCGGTGACACAACTATAGGGTTTGTATCTTTATATCTTTCATTAAATTAATAAATTGGCATTTATTCATTCATATTATTGTCAAGTATATATATATATATATATGAATCGTCCTTAGAATTAATGGTAAAAGAATCATATTTCTAAGATGTTAGAAATTTGAGACATGTATTCTTTTGTAATTAATTTTAAATGCTCCTGATCATAGGATTATCACGAGGGCGATGATAAATCCGGTTAGGTCAGTGTATACTGTGCTTTCCCTATGGGATGATGAGTCTTAAGTCATTAGTGTGGTGACACTAGAGCAAGTATACAGGTGAATGTTGGAGAACATTTTCACTGAGCGTGACCAATTATGAACAATCACATGGATGTCTACTCACTCGTCAGTAAATTGTTCCATGCTGTAGTGGTGTGAGTGATTCTTTGACCTGAGGCACCACAGTTATCTTACGTATGGGTTACTGTAGTTTGACTGTGTAAATACTTTATACCCTAATTAATCATGGGTTAAAGTCAACATATGTTGGCTACAGTGGGTCATGCGTAAAGATAGGTGTGTGTCAAGATGGAATCTATCACCCTCGGTAGAGAGGTAACTATCCTATACTATCTGTTCTTTAAGATATAAAAGCCCTTGGCCAAGGCAGTGTGATTTTATGAAAAGGAGTTTTCATATATCGGTTAATGATCAGATAAGATATATAATTGAGTAATGGGGTTTGACGAGTTATCCATAACCTCGGCTCAATTAGGACAAGTGATAGAAGGATTTAATCACACGGTAACTACACCTAGAGGTTTAGTCTATTATTCATTCTACTTGGATTGTCTCGACATACTGCTAGGTGTCACTCGTGGATTGTGAGACCCACATGAGTGATTAAAGATAGTTAATCACAATCAATTGGGAGAATCAAAAATATTTTGGTCCATCGAAAGGAGTTCCGATGGTGACACTAAAAGAGTTTAGAGTCACATCTCACAACCAAGTAGAATTGAACCTATGTGGTCACACACAATAAAGGTTGCGTGTGATTTGTGCTTAGAGAATTTATAGAGACCATTTTGCTAAAATAACAAAGTATTTGTTATTGCTAAGCTAGTTAGCAATATATATATATATATATATATATATATATATATATATATATATATATATATATATATATATATATATATATATATATATGTATATATGCGGGGAAACCAAGTACTTAATGAACGAAAACTAAAAGTTGCAAACATTTGAACACTAAATGAAATAGATGCATTCATTAATGAAGGGAAACTCTTCACTTATTAATT
Organism: Tillandsia fasciculata; assembly: GCA_029168755.2. NCBI lineage: Eukaryota > Viridiplantae > Streptophyta > Magnoliopsida > Poales > Bromeliaceae > Tillandsia > Tillandsia fasciculata. The sequence continues at coordinate 17,724,989 of CM054948.1, forward strand.
AACATTAAGTTATAAAAAGGAGTTTTCATTTATTAAGTTAAGTTTCTTTCTCTCTCTCTTTTTCGTTTCCTCCTACCTATGAATGAGAGGAGTTTACTCTCCTCTCATTTATGGCTTATAAGCCTATAAAAGGGAGGAGAGTAATCTCCCTCATATGATATGAAAATCATATGAGTAATCATATGAAAATCATATGAGTAATCATATGGGTAATCATATGAGAAATCATATGAAGTAATCATAAGAGTTCTCTTAATTCTCTTAATCATTTAGAGTTCTCTTAATCATTTAGAGTTCTCTTAATCATTAGAGAGAAGTCTTCCCAATCATTGGTCTCTATATTATAGTTAATTCTCTTGAAATTGCTAGCACAATTTGAGAATTAATTCTTCTCTACATTGACACAAGAAATCACGAAAGGAGTTTCGAGATTATATTGTGTGAAGCACAGATCCCGAAGCAGCCTTGTGTGGATACACATAGAGGTCGGACAGTTGTGCGGCTCAAAGGACCAGAAGTTCAGATCCAATATCAACCGACAGACAATTTCGGTAATCATCAAAAGGTTGAAATTCTAACCCTTCTTCTAATTAGATTAGAATAATAATTTTTGTGTGTCTCACGAGATGATCTTGTAACATATTTATATATATATACAGTAATATCATAAATGTTATGATGTTAAGGTATATTTGATTAGGTCATATTTATGATCATAAAATTTATTTCCGCTGCATTAAATGCGCATGCACGCGCATCCGTTTCCTTACAGTCTTGGGAGCCGTCTGAGTCGACGTGGGTCCCGGCTGTTAAGGATTTCCAGCCAGTGAGTGAGAGATATGATGTTGGTTACTGTCGACCTTGTTGATCAAGGATTTGGACTATAGCCTGCATGAGCCATATTGAGCTCGACAGAGATGCGCGGATACTTTCCTCGGTGGGGTCGCGCCCCTCGAGTGCTGCTCCGGAGCTAGGCCTGTTACTTTGCTATCGCTGTCACGCCCCGGGGTCAAAACTGCGACCCGGGCTCGCCAACAGATCCGCCGCCTATGCGAAAACCTCGTGTAGGCGAAGCGTCCAACCTGCAAAGAAAAACTACTACAGCTAAACAAATATCAGAGCTGTAAAATAAAAGCTGTAAAACTCAAATCCAACACTGTACAACTGAAAATAATGATACAATATCCATCTCCCGAAATGATCATATACAAAATCCTCAGATATAAAATCCAGAATTCAACAGGGAGGGTAACCTGAAATAATATATCAGTGTACAGGCTCTCAGTACAAGTCATATCCTCACTACAAAATCTCTCAAAAGTAGAAATAAAACTAATCTACTGACTGTATTACAAATCTCCAATGTGGGGGTACAGCTACTATCCAAAGACAGGTAGGGATCAAGCTCGCGACTCCCTCGCCTCGAACAGCAACAGCAGAATCAGCATCTCCCACAGATGACTCTGCAAAACAAGAAAAAAGGAAGAAAAAAAAAAAAGGGGAGAACCCCCAACGGGTGTGAGAACTACATCAACACGTAGTTCTCAGTGGGTACCGCCACCAAGCCTGACGGTCTGCCCACTAAGTCTACTAGAGGCATAAGATAACAATGCAGTAAAAACTGAACAAGAAAAGTTGGAGATACTCTACAGCTACCATGCCTCTATCTAAATGCTCAACGGGTGATACAGATGAAAAGATATGCAACTACCCGCACCCAAAGTGCTCGATCGACCCAATCAAACTGACTGCCTCATAGGGTCCAGTCAACCCTGCGCCCACCTACTGCCACACATCTATAAGAGGACGGGACTTACGTAGGGAGTTCGTGACTGCCAAAACTGGCCCAGCCGGAAGGACTGCGTCTGTGACTGCCTAAAAAAGGCCCAGCCAGAGGGACAGTATCGACAAGTCGCGATACGAAAGTAACAGGCCCACTCCGGACGGGGCATTCGAGGGGCGCGACCCCACCGAGAAAAAAGGTATCCGCGCATCCCTGTTGAGCTCAAAGTGGCTCATGCAGGCTATAGTCAAAATCCACACTCAGTCTCAGAATGGAAGGACTCGGGATCCTCAAATATTTCGCACAACGGTCGGAGTACTCTCGATGACTCAGCTAACCAGTTCTCACGAATCTCGAGACACTAACGAACTCAACCAACTCGTGGCGCTAAACACACAGGTTGGAGATACTCCACAGCCGGAATCGACCCACAACTCAGGGCTAACAAAACTGGTCGGACGACACTCAACGACTCGGAACCACCGCCAACCCGAATGGCTCCCAACAACACTGACTGGAAGATACTCGACGGCCCGGGACCACCGTCTACCCAAACGGCTCCCAACAACACTAGCACAGGTCTAACCTCAGCTACCAGACGCCACTCAGCCCCAAGGCACGAGTGCAACAATGTCCCACAGTAACCTGACCACTCGGCCCACTACTCGGGCGAGGAAAAATCTATGTCCAGAAAAATATGCCAAGTGTGGGATGTCTAAAGCATAAAAGAACCTAGCCCAAGTGAAGGTTCTCTACTAGTCTGGTTAAACATGCATCATATGACGGGGTGCTAGGTCAAGTTCCAATAATAGTATTTAAATAAACTGAATCATAAGCAGGGAACATTAACAGATATAATCGCCAAAATCAATCAAAATAAGCCTCATCTCCCTAAACATGCTCTCAACTAGCATAGGTGAATACAACCATTAAATAAATATAATATCTCGAAGGTACCCAACATGTACAATAAATCATGTAAGCCTCAATCCACATGAACTATATAATTCTTATGCTTACATCTCAATCTTATAGGTTGTACATTAAATTGTGCATGCTATCAATCACATAGTGTAATGCTTCCCTTAGATGAGCTTTCATTGATCATAATCATGGATATCTAAATCTTGCAAGTTTCATCAGGCATAACATGAATATCATATCTTGCAATTCCTCAAACAAAAACCATTTACCACGCTCACCTCTCAACGACATATTGGTACACTAAATATGCATGCATTCTAACAAATAGAATTAGAGAACCGTCCACCGGTTCTGGAGACGAAACAACCCACCTGAATCGCTTTCCGCAGGCAAAGCTGAAGTCGGTGAAGTGCGTAGCCACTTGCTAACAAAATCTGCCGGAACCGCACTCTCGGTGCTCGGTCGCACAAGCCTCTGCTCAAACCAACATCACATCGACAACACACTAAACAATACCCTACACACACAAAATGGCGCTTGCTGTTTTTACAGTCCAGCAAAGAGAAAGGGGATTTTCACCTACGTGCAGTTCTCTGAAAAATCCAGAAAAATCATAGTTGCGATCCTCGCGACGAGTAGATCCAAATAAAGTATTTATACTCCTCATTCCGATACCTGTAGGCCAAGATACAAATAGAACATCGCGGCTCGCCAATCAATCCACAACTTTCATCTCTGCAGAAATCAGTCCCAAAGAAGCTTAAATATCACCTTCGAGAAGACCTCCAAAAATTCTGATAAAAAATACGGGTGCATTCCTCTCAAAGCGTAGATGTCGATCGAGTCCTCATGCGTCTCGTTCTGATGCCTGTAGGCCGAGAAATCCCAACAATACTCCACCGCTGTCCAAAACCTCGTAACGGTACAAGAGGTCAAAGGATACCTCGGGAACCATGCCAAAAACCCAAAATGAGGCAAAGTGATCAACACGGAAATCGAAGGCGTACCTCTCATGAACGTGCTGCCGCAAAAATCAGCTCAAAAGTCTATCGGTGTAGCTCAGGGGGTCTCACGCACTGAAATAAGACGGTAGAAGCCAAAATCGAAGGAGCGTCGAAGTGCGCCGCGTCATAGAAAACGTGGATGCCGCGGCCTCCAAAAAATTCGGGAATCCACCACAAAATGAAGAACACAAGGTAGAACAACTTTGCTAAAGACCCCACAGGGAGAGGAGCTAGGGAAAAGGGCCAAAGGAGCTGCGGAAGGGGCCTATTTATAGCCAAAATCCAACAACTCGATTAATTCCATTTGGGTCCCCACTTTCGTGCGGCACAGTAGCCCAAAATGTACCCCGAACCATCAGCGCCCGAATCGTCCAGGAAGCGCCACTTGTCCCTGCACAGCAAACAGCAAACACGGCCAACCCGCTCGCGACACGTGGCCGCGGCCCCGCGCCGCTCCCCCCACGTCAGTACCTCAGTCACCGCACCCACGTGCGCGCACGTCGCACTGCCGGCGCCCACTCCATGCACGCGTCCCGAGGCACCTGCCGCCCTGCTCCGTGGACCGTGCTGATGCACCATCCAATCCAAAGCTGCCACGTGTCCACACCGCGCCAATAGGAAGACGCCACGTGGCACAGCACCCTTGCTGCACCGCGCCAGCCGTTCCTCGCGTGGACCGAGCGCACGTGGACCGGCCAACCAGCGGCCGCCATGTGGCCCCGCCCTGGTCCACGGCTCCCCGCGCGCTTCCGTAGACCGCGCCTCGCGAGCCGGCCAACCGGGAGCCGCCACGCGTCCTCCCCCCGGTGCACGCCAAGACCATGGACCGAACGGCCCGTGCCTCTGCCCGCAGCCGCTGCCCGTCGCCGTGCTCCGCCGCCTGCCCATCGCCGCCGGCGCTGCCCCTGCCGCCGGAACAGTAACCCTTACCTCAAAATCCGTGCTTGGGCATCCGGGCTCCGAAAAATACAAGTAAATAGTCCATTTTCATCGTTTTCGCGCGCTGAGTCCAAATCCAATGTCCGTTTTGCCCAATTCCACTTCTAAAATTTGTCGAAGGCATCCGGTTAGGCAAACTTGCTCCCATTTTCCACACTGAGCCCAATTCTTGGGTCCGATTCGCCCACAAACACCTTTAACTCATAGCAAAGGCCTCCAAAAGTTGCCAGACACACTGTAAAAGCTCTGTGGAGATTCGGGTCATCACAATCGCGACCTGTCGACGCAGTCCTTCTGGCTGGGCCCTTTTTGGGCAGCCACGAACGCCCTACGTAAGTCCAGTCCTCCGTGGATGTAATGACAGTAGGTGGGCGCAGGTTTGACTGGACCCTATATGGCAGTCAGTGTAGATTGGGTAATTGTATTATTGAGAGATAGTAGACGCATCATGTTTCATCTGTATCACCCCTTGAGCATTTAGATAAAGGCATAGTAGTTGTAGAGTTATTTCCAGTCTTCCCTCTTTAGTACTGCATTTGTTACTTTATGCCTCTAGTAGACTTAGTGGGCAGACCGTCGGGCTTGGTGGCGGTACCCACTGAGATCTACATGACGGTGTAGTTCTCACACCCATGGTTGGTGACTTTTTTCAGGGACCTCTTCTCCAGTTCCTGCTGCTCCTGTTGCTGATCCATCTGACCGAGGTAAGGGAGTCGCGAGCTAGATCCCTACCCGTCTCCAGCGAGAGAGTAAACGTACCCTTTTTGGTGATGTGCTAGTACTGTCAAAGATTTTGGGATGTATCTTGTACTTTTTATTTCGAGAGTTTTATTTTGGAGAGACTTATATATTGTGAGGACGTAGCATGTACTATTTGGAGTTGTATGTATTTATTTCAGTAATTTACTTTTTCGCTCTGATATTTGTATAGTGGTTAGTATGATCTTTTGCAGGTTAGTCGCTTCGTCTATACAGGACTTCCCGTATGGGCGGTGGATCTATTGGCGGGCCCGGGTCGCAGTTTCGACGCCGGAGCGTGACAACGCGGCTGGCTAGAGTTAGAGAAATGGGTGCTCGATTCCATAGGGAGGAGGACCCGAATCAACTCCGGCCAAAATTAAGGTTACTTGCACCAATTCTATGGTGCGACAGGGCATATTGACCAAAAGATAGGGGGTTGCAGCTGAAGGGGAATAGTATAGAATATAGGCTTAGGTTAAGGAAGCCCTAACCCTAATATTCCAACCCTCTTATTTAGACATTTGGGTAATTACGATAAGTCCCCAAACCAAATTTTTGGATTTTAGTCCACAAAAATCTGGAATTTAGGTCTTGATCCCTCACAACGCATGTAGAACACCTCATCGCACAGTCTGACCAATTTAAGTGTGAATTGATCCAAAAACTATTGCGGTTTTTACAAAAAAAAAAAAAAAAAAAAAAAAAAAAAAAAAAAAAAAAAAAAAAAAAAAAAAAAAAAATCCGGTTTTCTCTTGGCTTACTCGACAAATACACTTTCTCGTGTGCGTGATCGAGGTGTCACATTTGAAATCTGACTCGACCATTATTTCCAGCTCAGTTTCGCCATGAAAGTGACTATTTAATTTTTCTGAAATTCTCACTTGATTGACTTCATTAGTCGTTTTACGAGAAAAATCTAATTTCGCGATTTTTGCCAATTCCTGTTATTCACACTTTTCCATGCAATCCGCATACCAAAATTGAAAATGGACTTGACCATTATCTCCAGCGCTGACTCACCATAACATGGGTTGTTCTGATTCATAGAAATTCATTCTCAATTGATCGCATTAGTCGTTTCCTGATCAATCGGCGAAAATTACATTTCGAAATTATTTAAAATAGCCAAATTTAAATTCACTAATATTACAAGTGTGACATGGCATAGTAGCATTATGACATTGAGTATGGACTAGTAGTGCAGTGATTTTCATATCAGATGCTAGTGTAGTATTTACAGCTTTCCTATTGTCTTGCTTCTAACGCTTCCATTGGACCAAGAGATGTAAAGTATATTTCTTAGTAGATGAACCCACTAAAAACTATTCGTAGTTCTCACGCTTCGTGGTTTACATCTTTCTACATATTTAGGTGCCGCCAGTGAGGCACGTGATGTCACGCCCCGAGGTCGAAACTATCGACCCGGGTTCGCCAACAGATTCGCCGCCCATACGGGAAGCCCCGCATAGGCGAAGCGTCTAACCAGCAAAAGATAATACTACAACTATACAGATATCAGAGCGAGAAAAGTAAACTACTGTAATAAAAGAAACAACTTCAAAAAGTACATGTCAGGTCCTCACAATACATAAGTCGTTCAAAATCAACTCTCAAAAGTAAATATACAAAGATCCACTGATAGTATTGAAACTCTCCGAGAGGGTACAACTACTCTCCAAGAAGGGGCAGGGATCTAACTAGCGACTTCCTTATCTCGATCAGTAGAAGTAGCAACAGTAGGGGCAGGAACTGAAGTAGATGCCTCTACAACAACACCACAGCGGGTGTGAGAACTATATCAAACAGTAATTCTCAGTGGGTACCGTCTCCAAGACTACGGTCTGCCCACTAAGTCTACTAGAGGCATAAGATAACGATGCAGTATAAGTGGTGATAAAAAGATAGAAATAACTCTACAACTATTATGTCTCTATCTATCATGCTCAAAGAATGATACAGATGATAAAATACATCTACTCGATATGCTCAATCAACTCAATTACATTGACTGCCACATAGGGTTCAGTCAAACCTGCGCCAGCATACTACCACGTACACATCCCCACAGGGACGGGATTTACGTAAGGTGTCCCACTCTAACTGCGTCGACAAGTCGCGATAGCAAAGTAACAGGCCCAGCTCCGGAGTGGCACTCGAGGGGAGCGACCCCACCGAGAAAGTATCCGCGTATCTCTGTCGAGCTCCATACGGCTCATGTAGGCTATGATCCAATCCACGATCAATCAGATCGGAAACAACAATCCAACACTAAAAATATAAGCCGGAAACATTCAACGGCTCGAGACCACCGTCTACCCGGACGTAGCCCAACTCTACTGCTGATCTAATCTCAACTACCAAACTCTACTCGGCCCCCAAGCATGAGCGCAACATGCATCCCACATTATCCCGACCACTCAGCCCACTACTCGGGCGAGAAAAATTCTAAGTTCAGGAAAATATAAATAAACACTGTAGGAAGTCGAAATGTCAAAATACCCAAGTTGAACGTTTTCTAAAGTCTGGCCAAATATCATACAACAGATGACAGGGTGCTAGTCAAAGTCCAACATCTCTGATAATGTCATAAATATATCAATAATAGCACCTATTCTAGCATGCTAAGATTTACAATATTAGAATTAGAAGGAAGTCCGCAAACTTGGAGAAAAATCCAACCCACCTGAATGTGTGCATTGGTCCGGAGTCCAAAAGAGCTGAAACTGGACGAGCGCGATCCTCAGGTTCCCATGGTTCCAACGAACCAGAAATCATCAGAAAACTCTTCCCGGTCATTGAAATACAAGCCAAACATCATGGTAAGCCAAAAATCCCCAAAACAGTAGCTTCGCAGAATTTCAGTCCAGAAGAAACCAAATTATCACCTTTGAGATGTCCTCTAAAAATTCCAACAAAAATACGGCTTCGATCCTCATGAAGTGTAAATAGAAATCGAGTCCTTAAATATCAAATTCAACCACCCATAGGCCGAGAAAGAGTAAGATCACTCCTCCACTGTCCAAAAAATCCACAGCACAAAATATGGTCTAAAGATGCTGCGAGAACTCCCATAAAACTCGAAACGGAGAAGAGCAATGTGTACCAAAATCGAATGCCTACCTGTCATGGAAACGCCGCAGCAAAAATCGTCGAAAAACTCTAAGAACTCAGCTCGGGGGAACCCGCGGACGAAGAAGAGTCGACGGAAAAGATCGGTGTCGAAGAAACGTTGAAGCTGGCAAAGTCGGGGAGGAAAAATATGAAACGATATCCAAAAATCCTCCAAAGCCCCAAGAAGTAAAGAAGACTCGATGAAGAAGCTATCGGTCAAAAATGGTCCCAAAATCGGATTCAAAAACTCCTCAAAAGAAGCCCAAGAGGGGCAATTTATAGAGAAAAGACCAAAAAGGGAGTCAATTCAGGTCAAGGGCAGTTTTCGAGCGCCCAGATCCGACCCGCACAGCGCCCGAACAAGTGGCGATCATCCGCGCGCTCCCGCCCAGCGCCCGAATCGCCGAGATGCTGCCACGTGTCCCACCTCCCCATGCTCCGCGCACCCCGCGCACGCGCGGCGGCTGGCATCCGCCAATGGCAACGCACCACGTGGCCAGGCGCGGTCCACGCTGTGGTCCACGCGCCGCGCCTTGCACCGGGTCTTCCGCGTCATTGTCGGCCAATCAGAAGGCACTACGTGGCGCGCCCCGCCAATCGTGGCGTGATTGGCGCGGCCCGACCAATCCCATGCTGCCACGCGGCCCGCGCACGTTTTCGCTGGTCCCGGTGCACGCACCTGGGTCCGTGGACGGGCTTGCATGCAAATTGGGCCCAATAGGCCCGTTTAGCCCGGAGATAGCCGATTTTGATCGTTTTCACGCGCTGTGTTCGTTTTTAACGTCCGTTTGACGCAAAACGCACTTGATACACCAAAAATAGATATTTTCTCACTGCCGACCACACAGACAGGGGCACCACACAAGGCCTCGGGACACCACACTTGACAGGGGCAAGAGCCTAGCAATATAGAAATCTAGAGGGTTTAGTGGTATTTTACTATTTTTGTATTTTAGAATGAACATTATATTTTTGGTGAGTATAAATAAAAAAAAAAATTGTAACTAATTGTTATATAGCAAATATTCATTTTACTATTTTATTTCAGTTTTATTCAGTTGTATTTATATTTAAATTTGAATGTTCAGTTTAGTAGTAGTTTTACTTTGTATATATGTATTTCTATTGCGCAGTCGCCATTTGAGATTACTGTCGTTCCTTTTGGGTATAGAGATGTCATATCCGATTGGCAGATTTATTAGCAGGTCCAAACCAACTAAATTAGTGGTCTCGAGACGTGACACCCGCTATCCATATTCAAAACCATGTTAGAGCTATGGTGGCGAGGTGGATACATATTCGGAGCCACCTTCGAGCGGGCCTAACCCTGGGTTTCATTTTACAAGCCCCGCTATCATTAGAGGTGGTTGTCGGATCTCTCACGTGTATCTCAATTCATTGGCTACTTCTCTAAACCTATTTTTTTCTAAATGTTTTAAAATTTGTAACTTTTGGGTATTTATTCTCAGAAGAGAAATTTAAAATAATTTTATTTTTACACAATTTTTAAGATAAAAAAAAAAAATTGAAACATATAAAATTTTAGAATACGTAAAAGTAAAACATCTTAACTATTCATCTCCCTCTAATTCTGTTTTTCTAAAAGTGAGTATTGTTTTGTAAAATTTAGAGTAAATTAGAGTGATCCAAATACTTTAAATATCAAATGTATTTATCTAAATTAATACTATTTTGAGCAAGTATTGTACTATAAAAAAGGAAAAAAAAAAAACTCTTGTATTAAATTCCAAAGGTCTCAAAAGGCCCTAAGTTTTAATAGGACTAGCTACGTTTTCTTTTAGTTAATTTGGCTTCTTTCTCTTGTACTCTTTCTCTCTTTGCTCTACTTCAACTTCTCTAATGGAGTCGGCCATGCCTTTTATTATAATAGCATCACTATAATAAAATTAAATTATAAAAATATATTTTTATAATAATTTTATATAAATATTTTATACATATTTTATTTATATCTAAAATTAGATTATATAGATACATTATAATTATATATCGCTATACACCCTAACGACTGCATATATAATGACGCTAATAATAAATAGGGGCAATTTCCTACGTACCCCTAAAAATTTCTCTGTTTTCAGATTTACCCCTCTTAGAAGGCTAATATTAAAACTACCCTTCTTACGTTCCAACTTCTTTCCAAAATACCCCTGAAGTTAAACTCTGTTAGTGTACCGTTTGAAACTGCCGTTATCTGTGTGTAATTACTATTTTGCCCTTTCAAATATACCCTAAACCCTAAACCCTAAAACCCTAAACCCCTAAACCCTAAAACCCTAAACCCTAAATCCTAGAACCCTAAACCCTAAACCCTAAACCCTAAACCCTAAAACCCTAAAAAATCCTAAACTCTAAAACCCTAAACCCTAAACCCTAGAACCCTAAAAAATCCTAAACCCTAAAACCCTAAACCCTAAACCCTAAAATTCTAAAAAATCCTAAACCCTAAACCCTAAACCCTAAACCGGGGCAAAATAGGTATATCTGATAGTTTTCAACTCCGATTATTATTTAACTCTAGTTTAACCCTAGTTAACTTAACAAAGAAAAACGGTAGGGGTATTTTTAATAACGGTGGAACGTATGAAGGATATATTGGAAAGAAAAAATAAGAGGGGTAAATCAGATATTTCTTCATATTTCAGGGGTACACAGGCAATTATCCCTAATAAATATCGATATTTTTACTTAGCGGTATTTTTTAAAAATTTTAAAAATACTTAAAAATATTATTATATTATAATTTTATTGTAGTGCATGAAATAAAATAATAGTTTGTGCTAAATAGGTTGTAGATAGTGATGCCTTGCATTTTTCACATATAATAGAGTGAATTATGGGAGGATAATATTTTCACATCTAACATGATGTAAAGGTTGCTAGATAAGGGAGGTGTTGACTTTTAACATACCTAGCTAGGATTAGTGCCTACTAACATGCATGTATCATAACCTTTTAGTAACTACCCAACAAAGAGAGGGAGAGAGACCAACCAAATAAAACATTATAACCTTCAAAGGATAAGAGCTAAACAAGGCCCTCAAGCCAAGATGAATGCTCAAAGAAGAAGAGAGGGTAAAGTTCAATTTGCCTCCTGTCTTTTAGCTCATTTTTAAGGTTTTTTTTTAAAATAATCTTCTAAAAATTTATAATTTTAAAAATGATCCTACAAAATTTATATTTGCAAAAATAGCTCTATACCTGCCAACTGGGCGCCACATGTGCGTGCCACGTCAGCCGGGACCAGTGAGCTGGAAATAGTTGAACACGCAGGCTGAACCTGCGTGTCTAAGCCTGCGTGTTTAGACACAATTTTCATTATGATTATGAACTACTAACTAGTCATAATAGTGCTTCTAATTATTATTTTAACTATAACTTAACTGAAAAAAAAAAAAAAAAAGAAGGGCAATGGTCTCTGTCCGCACCCCCTGGAGTGGACGAAAAAAAAGGATTTTTGGGCGCAACCCCCTGGCTCCAGACAACCCCCTGGTTTCGGAGCAAAAATGGCCTCAACATGCATGTTAGACACGCAGGCAAAAATAGTGCTTCTAATTATTATTTTAACTATAACTTAACTGAAAAAAAAGGGCAATGGTCTCTGTCCGCACCCTCTGGAGTGGACGAGAAAAACAGATTTTTAGGCGCAACCCCCTGGCTCCAGACAACCCCCTGGCTGCAGCAAAAATGAATATGCATGTTAGACACACAGGTTGAGTCTGCGTGTCTAAACACGCAGGCTCAACCTGCGTGTTTAGACACGCAGGTTCACCCTGCGTGTTCAATTGATTCCAGATCACTCGCCCCGGCTGACGTGGCACGCACACGTGGCACCCAGTTGGCAGTTATAGGGCCATTTTTACAAATACAAATTTTGTAGGGTCATTTTCAAAAATACAAATTTTAAAGGGTCATTTTCAAAAAAAAACCCTCATTTTTATTTTATTATTTTATAATTTAAAAAATTATATTTAATTATTTTATTTTTTATTTTTATTTTTATTAAAAATTTATTATCAAATAGAATAATAAAAAAAATTGTTTGATAACCACAGAATAATTAATTAAGTATAATATTTTAAATCACATAATGATAAAATAAAAATAGGCTAAATTATAGAAAAGCAAATTAAAATTTACTCTAAAAATTAAGGCCGGTTGTGAGAGAAAAGTGAAATAAAGAATCTTAAACAAGCCAAAAAAAAAAAAAAAAAAAAAAAGAGCAAACTTTAATTAGCTGAAGAAAAAGGGGCCTAAACACAAGCATAAATCAAAATAAGATACAAAAGAGAATAAGAAAGTAAAAGGAAAAAAAATAAATAAATAAAATAGTACATCAAGAAAGCTTGATTATTACATCCCTCAGTGAGGAAGTCAAAATTTAAGTTCTGAAAAGATCAAAAGCTATATAATTACAAAAATTTAAAATTAAAATTAAATTTGTTAAGTATACATGATGCCATTCAAAGTACATGTATATCAACAATTATAATTATTAGATATCGATATTTTATAGTCTGTAATATTTTTTTTTAGGACTATTAGATACTTAAATAATATATACTTAAATTTATAACTTTTTATATATTTAATATGCAAGCATTATGAATGTCATAGAATTTATGAATGTCATAGAATATAATGTATGGTGTATCAGGTGCATATAATTTTTTTTAAAAAAAAATATTCTAGTAATACACACAAAAAACTTTTTATATAGATCATTATTATATTATTTATTTAGCTATAACTATTTATTTTTTAAGTTAATAACAATATAAGGATCCAAAGTGAATATTTTAAAAGTTGAGGGGGCCATACCCCCCTCAGTCTTTTTTTTTTTTTTTTTTTTTTTTTTTTTTTTTTTTTTTTTTTGAGAACAAGATAGTATGCTACCGCTTCATTCATTTGAACAATGAATTTGGCTACAACCTGTGAGGGTCTCAACCCGCTAACGGAAAATAATAATAATAATAATAATAATAATAATAATAATATAATTAAGTCACGCAGAAGGAGTTCCAAGACCTCCTCAGCATCCTGATTTCATCCAGCAAAAACCATGCCGCCAACTTCTTTGACTCGAAGATTCTTCTATTTCTTTCTAACCAAATAACCCACCAAGTGGCAGCGACCGTCGCCAGTTCCATCGTCCCCAGAGTTCCTTTCTTGAAACTACCCATTTTCCACAGTGTAACCGGCGTATTACACGATAAGAGCATCAACTTGTCCGGTAAAAAAGCGGTCAGAAGATACTTCGTGAGAGGGCATGTTAAGAAGAGATGATCCAGAATACCCCCCTCAGTCTATATATATAGCTTTGTCACTACATTCCCGTCAAAATCACTTCTGCTAATACCAACCCCTAAACTATAGAAAGTGAAACAACCATGTTCTCCTTAATTACTTGTGATTAGAATTACGTGTATAATTCAATTCAAATTCCAAAACCTTCACCACAAATATATAGAACGTATTTTATACATCTAGTTTGAAGATGTAAAGTAAGAAACTATAAACTATATATGAAAATAGTAAACTGGATAGACAAAATTTTAGTAGGAAGATCTCCAGCAACATCTCGTCGGAGAGCTCCAAATCGACCACCACATGTTAGTTTTGTCCTCATAAAAAAAAATTCATTGGATGCTTTTAATACTAGAATCCAAAAAACTCTTGCATGGAAACAAAATTGATACATTGCAGCGGATCCAAAAAAAATTTGGATAGAAATATATACAAATTAAACTCGTCGTACACAGCTAAGGAAATTGCTTTCTTTTTTTGTTTTTTTTTCTCTTCGAATCTAAAACTAAGTTATACCTTGTTGATTAATCTGCAAACGAGCGCATGCGTTTCCCTCCAAAGATCTTGAGCCGCGATCTCATCATCTGCTAGACTCGAGCAGGAACTTTCATTGCAATCAACAAAGTATTTTCCTGATATTTCATGCACTTGTGAGCTAAGAGCAACATAACATGTGGTGGAAGCACCCTGCAGGAGAAATAAGAAACAAAATCATGTACTATGATATACTTTTGTTGTAAAACCAAATTTACTTAAAAAGAGTTGTTATTGTATCATCTGAGAAAGTGAAAACAAACCTGTGATGGTGTTTTCAGTAGCCTTGATGTAAGGAAAAATATACAATCTGTTTCACAATGCATCAAAAAAAAAAAAAAAAGTGTTAGTCATCAAATGAAGCTTCCCAAATAATGTATTATCACATGAGCTTTAAGTCCTTTATTTTGGTATTTTTCAATAATTCTATAATGAAATAAAGTAGTTGAAATTAGAATTAAATATAGATAAAAATGTACAAACTTATCTAAACTATGAACTATATTAAATCAGCTACTCACACTTTTAAAATTCTGATTTTACCGCCCAAATCTTTCAATCTAAGCTAATTGCTTAGTTTAATTAATTTAGCGTTGCGAGAATTGTATTATGTATAATAACTAAATATGTAAAAATTAATAATATATTCAAATTTGGATGTCAAAATACTATTGACTAACTCAAATCAAACAAATTAAAAAATTAGATAGTACGTAAAATCAAAATTTTAAAAGGTTGGATAACTGATTTAAAATAGTTCATAGCTCAAATAAGTTAAGGTACTTTTTTACCTTAAATATATTTTGATATATTGATCATGGAATTTCAATATGTCATTTGCGGCCAATTTAACTCAATGTATGTTCAAGAATTTTTTTTTATTCCTTACGTTAGATGTGCCTCGAAATCGGTAATCGTCTTGATTTTATGTTTTCGACTCGGCAACAGTTTTACAGTGCGACGACAACTTTCTAAAAATAACTTGAGAAAAAAAAATGGACGCCTGT
The DNA here is from genome assembly GCA_029168755.2 of Tillandsia fasciculata. Classification (NCBI taxonomy): domain Eukaryota; kingdom Viridiplantae; phylum Streptophyta; class Magnoliopsida; order Poales; family Bromeliaceae; genus Tillandsia; species Tillandsia fasciculata. Next base: position 17,740,360 of record CM054948.1, read on the forward strand.
GATCGAAAGCGGAGGGCTCAGGATCAGATAAGAAAAATTTGTTATGAAATATCTTTTTTTTTTTTTTTTGCCTTAGTGAGATCATGCAATGTACTTAGAATACTTTTATATTCTCTTTATTATACTGTGGAACTCTTCTTTTTAGTTCATAATTTTTTCATATAAAAAAAAATTATATAAATTTTTATATTTTTATATTTTTTATATTTTATCGTGCATTTGAGATTTGTTTGCTTTGTGATCTCATTTGATTTTGTTTCTATTTATGCGCTTGTGGTAATACTTTAAAGTTATAAGTTTTAAGACTTTTATATATATATATATATATATATATATATATATATATATATATATATATATATATATATATATATATAATTGAGCTCTTATATTTTTAAAATTACCAAGTCAATTGGTGCTGATAGGTTTTTAGCTCTTGGATGAAAAGATGTGTGGTTAGGATGATAGTGGGCCCCTTTGGATTTAGTGGGTGGTTGGTAGAATAACATGATCTAAAGGGTGAAATTAGTCAAAGGGCCTGATAGTTGATACCCGAGGTCTCGAGTTCGAAGCCTAGTTACTTCACATTTCCAGTTAAGTTTATTTCAAAATAAACGAAGCGAGTAGCATACTACCTTTCTCTCAAAAAAAAAAAAAAAAATAAAAAAATAAAAAATAAAAAAATAGTCAAAGAAATAAATCTAACGGTAGAAAACTTACCAGCACTAATTACTTATACTTTTACAAGCATAATAGCCGGACTCGATATATATAACTAGGTTACTATGCTATCGATAGTATCAAGTCAGTGGTTCTATTAAGTTTTTAGCCCTTAGATTAAGGAATGTGTGGTTAGAATGATAGTGGTTTCCTAGGATTTAGTGAGTGATTGGGAGAATAGTATAATCTAATGGTTGGAAATTATAAAAAGGGTACATCTAACGGCTAAAAACTTGGTAGCACCAAATGCTTGGTGCTATCGATAGCATAGTAGCCGGACTATATATATATATATATATATATATATATATATATAGTAGAGCTTATATACTTTCAAAAGCACAAGCCTAAATATGCTTTTATTTTTTCTAGTATTGAATTTGTATTGAGATTTGTACTATTGTAAAGTCAACTAAAGAGAGAGAAAAAAAAGTATTATAGTACGGATCCCAATGCAAATCTAATGGTAAAAAAATCACAAGCATATTTAGACTTGTGCTTTTGAAAATATATAAGCTCTACTCTCTCTCTCTCTCTCTCTCTCTCTCTCTCTCTCTCTCTATATATATATATATATATATAATCATAGACAAGTAAAACGTGCCTGTAATTAATCCTTTGTGATCTCTAATTATTCCAGTTTTCACAATCCCAGGGTGAACTGTGTTGATGGTTACACCTTTCTCCTGCAAAATCCAAATAAAAATATTTTACCAAAACATACAGCTAATTAGGTAGTAAAACATACTCTCTAAAGTTTACTATGTACAAGATGATATTATAAAACCACCCATGTTCAATTGTACCTTCAATTGCCTTGCTATTTCCTTCGCATGCATAATGTTGGCCAATTTAGATTGAGCATAAGCAGTTGTAGCATTATAACTGCAAAATTTCATAAATTATCAAATTATAATTGCGATCGACTACAATACCCAAATTTGAAAATGTTAAGTAAAATGTCACACATTTTGGGCTTGAGCATATTCCAGAGTCGAAATCCGTCTCTTTCGACCCATTTGTGAATCACCGACGAGACGTTGATTATTCGCCCCTCTATTCCAGTTTCCTTCGCTGTCTCGACCATTTTCTCAAGTAAAATCTCTGTCAAGATAAAATGACCTGCGACACAATTTATCATTTGAGCAATTTTTCAACAAACTAGTTAATACCATGTAACGACCCAGCCCACTAGTAATAATAACTCGTTGGGCCCACACCACAGCCCAAAATGCTTAAGCCCGATTATTATTAGTAGTGTCCAAGTCTCATATAAACCCAATTACAATTCCATCCACATCCGATGTGGGACTATTGGGGGCGTCACAGACTCCCCCCGTTTAGGCCTGACGTCGTCCTCGTCAGCCCAAACACACACACAACAGCCCAAGATCACGAGGCGATGTGAGACTCGTCTTACTAGCCAACAGCCCAAGATCACGAGGCGATGTGAGACTCGTCTTGCTAGCCCTGCCATCTAGACCCAGGCTCAGCCGAGACCCACCGCACACTTCCGGCTGATTATTGGCTCTGATACCAAATGTAACGACCCGGCCCACTAGTAATAATAACTCGTTGGGCCTACACCACAGCCCAAAATGCTTAAGCCCGATTATTATTAGTAGTGTCCAAGTCTCATATAAACCCAATTACAATTCCATCCACATCCGATGTGGGACTATTGGGGGCGTCACATACCATCAGAGATCACTTTGTAATAATTTGACGAATGTTCAAGCTCTCCTAAACGACAATTCAAATGCTCTAAATCAAGAAGAATTGAATGGAACATAATTAAGCAAAAAAGATTCACCACTAACTTATTGCCAAACTATTGTTAATTTGCATGCATGCATGTATATGTTGTATTGCATTTCATTCTAGTTTACTTAAAAGAGGCAATTAGAGAGGAAATTAATTGAGAAACTAATCCTAGCTTTTTTGGGTAAAATAAATCAAAGCAAAGTAATTAATGCTTCACAATAGATAAAATGTCAAAACTTTTTTTTTTTTTTTTTTTTTTTTCACCTTCCCAGTCCTCTCAGTTTCTGACATGTATATATATTAGAAACCAACTAACTATATCTATTAAAGCTAGATATACAACCCCCCCTCTCTCTTGCACTTTTAAAGGGCTCAGATGCAATTAGAAAACTCAAATTGATAATTAGGTTAAAAAATAAAAATAAGAAAAACCCATCAATTATACCAGTATATGGGTCAGAATTATAATTTATATTTACAGAAACTAGATGAGAATCGGATGAAATCAGATTAAAAAAAGATGAAACTGTGGATCGAAAGCGCTAACCAATTATCTCAAAAAAAACGTGCCGATAAGAAATACGCATTCATCGCACTTAAGGACTCAATCATAGCGCTCACGAACTCCAGCCTGACTCAATTCATCTGAATATTAGATTTATTATTGAGCCTTTTGTTATTATGCCTATTGTAGACCGCGATCCAACTCAGAGAAGAAAGAAAGAGCGCACTCGGTGCATCCGTACATCTTGTGCACCGGCCTCGAAAAGAGAAAAAGTTTTTAGAGAATGATGGAATTACAGATGAAATAAGAAGTATCTTCTTGGACCACTACATGCAGCATTATGTTGTTGTGGCCATATCTCTGAATCAATTTACTGCAAGGATAAGGACAAGTCTCAGTTTTCTTGCCTTCTAAGTGCAAAAAAAAGAGCACCAATTCCGGCCCTCTTTTCCACTTTTTTTCAGTGTCATGAAAACACCAAAGGACCACAAAACAAATTTGAGGTATCTATGGCTAACACATGCAAATTGTGATGCATGGTCCATTGAAGTGCATTTACCCAAATTAACAAACTAATTAAGTTGATGTGTGTTATATTTAGCTTTTCGCGCGCTTTAATGATTTCGATAGAATCGATCTTCTAGGTAACACACTCTCAACCTGATAAACATCATGCACGTGTGAGTGAATATATTAAGATTCACTACAACAAAATTAGGTTATAGAGACACATGTTTGTGACATTTTTTGCAAGTATTCCATTTATAGTCTATCTATATTCAAAATTAGGTTATAGGGACACATTTTTGGGACACATTATAGTAATGTATCGCTATACACCCTAGCGACGGTACATATAGCGACACTAATGATAAGTGTCGGTATTTTTTCCAGCAGTATTTTTTTTAGTTTTTAACAACACTTAAAAGTGTCGCTATAGCATAATTTTATTGTAGTGATTATATATCTGAATTGTACGTACGTAGGGATCGGATTGACCAATTCATATATACACCATGAATTAAAATGAGTAAAGGAGATAGATTAATTACCCAAGTAATTTGTAGCAAAAGTCATCTCATACTTGTCTTCGGTGAACTGCAGCCTTCGGCAGAATTTCCCAGCATTATTTCTACCAACAAATGTTTAAAATTTAAAGCTAATTAATTAGCTACTACGTACATTTTGGAAACTAATTTCAAATTAAATTAGAATTAGATTTAGGACTCACATGAGGATGTTGAGAGGCAATCCAAGAGAGAGGAACCGAACGCAGAATCTCCGAATCGAAGCGATCGAGCTCAAGTCCATCTCGATCACGATGATCTCGGCGGTCGGCGACTCTCGTCGGATTCTCTCTCTAACCTCAGCTGCTCTCTTCACATCCCTTGCAGGGATTATTAGTCTCAATCCTCTCTTTGCTAACACTCTTGCTGTTTCTGCACCAATACCTGATGTTGCCCCTACAACATACAAATATATATACACTTCATATATATAATAATAGTAGTAGTATCACATATAATGAAACATGAGCAAAATACTCTCCAAAAAAAACTAATTTATTTGTATTAAAAACCAACAAAATAAATTAAGGCACATATTGTGTAAGAGAATATTTTGCATGGATTGGAAAATGAACATAGCGGGCTCATACATAATTAAAGGTTTAAAAACCATTTTGTTTGTAAAAACTTATTCTTCAAGAAACTAACCAATTGGTATTAAATTAAACCAACAAAATTAAGGTCTATAAACATTTTGTGAGAGAATAATTTTGTATGAATTAAATGATTTGGGCCTCGTGTACGTACACTCGTATACTTTTATATATATAGAGAGAGAGAGATAGGCTGGAATACTAGTAATAGTATCAAGTCATTGGTACTATTAAATTTTTAACTGTTGAATTAAAAGATGTATGATTGAGATGATAAGTTTTTAACCCTTTTAATTATTTTCACCCGTTAGATTTTACTATTTTTCTAACTACCCAACAAATCCAAGGGTCCACTATCATTTCAACCACACATATTTTAATTCCACCGTAGAAAATTTTATATATATATATATATATATATATATATATATATATATATAATAATTATTTATCTCTAAAAGATTAATAGAAAATATGGTAACGTATAATTTATATTCGAGAACACATATACTAGACTCTATTTACTTGGCAAATCACTAGAAAACACCTAGAACTAAATATAAAAGTTGCAACTTCAGGAGAGATAAACTAAGTAGAGAGAGAGAGAGAGAGGGAGAGAGAGAGAGAGAGAAAATAGTAAATTAATTACCAGTGATAATTGCAGTGAGATTATAAGGAGGGATTGAGTGAGAGGAATCCTGAGTGACTTGATCAGCAGTTGAACTGGAACCAAATCCACTTGGGCCAGCAAAACCCATTAAATATCTCAATGCTTCCTTTATGGACTGCATCTCCATGAAGAAATATATTAACCATGCATGCTAAATTAATATCCCAAACCACCCCAGGTACCCCCACCCCCCACACCTCTATATATATATATATATATATTTATCCTTTTTATATTCCAATTAAGGTATGGGATATGTTAGATGGGAAACATGCAACTGTTTCCACAATAATAGCCAGGGTAAATTGTGTGGGTAGTCCCTCTACTATTCTGATATTGCAACTTGGTCCTTATATGTACTCCTCACTTGCTCATTTTTAGATCTTGAATTTTCACCTCAAAGTTCAAAATATACAAAATTTTCAAGTAAATTTAAAAAAAGTGCCGAGTAAGATATCTGATATACTATATATATATATATATATATATATATATATATATATATATATATATATATATATATATATATAGCAATAATAATTCGGTAAATTCAAACTATTGATCCAAAATAATTAAGTCCAATTATTATTACTAAAATTTATAATATTGTATATTTTCAATCATACACATATATTAATTTTAATTTTAATTTTTTAAAGTATAAGAACCAAAGTGGCAGTAGTGCCTGGTCAAATTTGCATACCATTTCTTGCTGGTCCTCGCTGATGATGTGAAGAGGGTACCAACATGGTAATGACAAGTGTTGGGTTGGATGGGGGAAAAGAGGAGGACATTGATGAGGACCTCTCAAGGATGAGGTTGTATTTTGAAGGAACAAGGTGGGCCCACATGCTGACCAGTAGGAGGGCAGGGAATATTATTCTTCCTGCTGCCTGGATAGCAACCTGCACACTGGGAGTTGCTACTAGTCTCTTGTCTTCATGCACCTGTAATACTTCTCCTGAATCGCAACCGCTCAAATGAGGGAATCTGAGCTTGGAAGGCGATGATCTCGAATCGCAACCGCTCAGATTAGAGGAAACGAGCTTGGAAGGCGATAATGATGGTGATCGGTGGATCAATCGGCCCGTTCGGAGGCGCACACGCAACTGATGAGACTACTCTGATGTGTGATGGCGTCGATGATGACGGGTGAGCTCGGCAATGGTGGATGAACCAAGGTAACAGTGGAACAATGGAGGATTGAGAGGAGAAGGGGTTTGGGAAGAGAAGGGGAAGAAGAGAGAGAAAGAGAAGAGGATAAGAAGAAGTTGAAGAAGAAGAAGAGGAGTAACTGTATTATCCCAATGTTAACCGAATTCAGTTACAATCATCCTATTTATAGAGTGTAAGTAAGGACTAAACTGTAATTAAAAGAAGTGTAAGCTGTAAACTAAGTTGTTACTATATTTAACCCGCATGTGGGCTCGTGGGCCTCTTCCCGCTTGGGCTTGGGCTCCGGAAGGAAATAGCGAAACGGGTCGGATGCTGCTTCCAAACCCATACTCCGCTATCACCACTAGACCCTTCTCCAAGACTCTGGAAGGTCCCACTCCATCTTCCGCTCACTACTCTCCTCTCGCAACTTCCTGGTGCCCTAGCTGCGGCGTGTAGATCAGAGGAGTAGATCGCCCAAACTTACCGTGAGTGCTCGAGCCTTCTCATACCTTCCTACTACCTTCCTCCTAGTTGCTCCAAGAGATCCTGCTCCAGCTCAACGCCCGCGTGAAGACTAGAACCACCCACAAAGCTCGTGTGGAAGAAGCTAAGTACCCCATCTCCATCTTCCATGTTTGGTTTTTATGGTTTCACCGTATCCTCTTTTACTAATGTATTACAATCCCCTCCCCTTCAAACATTCCTGTCCTCAGGAATCAAATGAGGGAAATCTCTGCAAAAGGTTCTCGTAGTTCTCCCAAGTAGCCGAATCTGCAGAAACACCACGCCATTTTACCAATACCTCGGTTACGGCTCTGTTATTCAGCTTCTTCGCCCTGCGGCTTAAAATCTCTTCTGGCTCTAGCAGCAGGGGCTCTTCCAACCTGTTAACTGGCAACGACGGAGATACCTCTGTAGAAGGGGAAATGCAAGTTTTGAGCAACGAAACGTGAAAAACGGGGTGAACTAAGGCCCCTTCAGGTAACCTGAGTTTGTAAGCCACTTTTCCCTTTCTCTCTATGATCTCGTATGGGCCATAATATCGGGATGATAACTTCGGATTCCTTCTTGTGCCTACGGATAACTGGCGGTAAGCTTGCAGCTTCAGGTATACCCAGTCGCCTACATTAAACTCCTTCTCTCTCCTCCCTCTATCAGCTTGCTGTTTAATTCGGTTTTGAGCTACTTGTAGCCTCTCCCTCAGCTCCCGAGTTAGTGCCTCTCTCTCTTTGACCCATTCCTGAACTTCTGGATTGGTAGCTGAACTAACAGTGGCCACCGAAGTTTCTGGAGGGTTAACCCCATATAGAGCTTTAAATGGTGTGGTGCCCAGGGAGGTGTGATAGTTTGTATTGTACCACCATTCTGCTAAGGGTAGATACTTGTTCCATTTGCTGGGATGTTGGGAGCACATACATCTCAAGTATGTCTCTAGGCATCGATTAACTCTTTCTGTTTGACCATCTGTCTCGGGATGATAAGAAGTGCTCATCTTTAACTGTGTCCCCAACAGTTTAAACAATTCTGTCCAGAATTGACTAGTAAATATTTTGTCCCTGTCCGACACTATGCTCTTAGGACAACCATGTAATCGAAATATAGAATCCATGAAGACTTTTGCTATGTCCACAGCAGTAAAAGGATGCTTGATAGAAATAAAGTGACTATATTTTGTTAACCTATCCACCACTACCATTATAGTGTCCCTTCTATCGGATGGAGGTAAGGATTCTATAAAATCCATGCTTATGTCTTCCCAGATTTGATTAGGAATGGGTAGCGGTTGGAGTAGACCTTGATAACCTAGGGTATCAGGTTTGTTTTGGGCGCAGACAGCACATTCCTGGATAAACTTCTCCAACTGTTTTTTCATACCCTTCCAATAGAAATGACCCTTCATCCTTTGATAAGTGTGCAACACCCCCGAGTGACCCCCTGTAGCAGACTCATGAAATTGATGTATTAACCTGTTTCTTAAGTCTCCAGTTTCTCCTACACATATCCTTCCTTTGTACCGCAGAATACCTTGCTTGTAACTATAGTGACCATATGTTCCTGATAACAAGGTGACCTCCTTAATGAGCTTCTCAATATAGGAGTCATTCTTGTAACTTCCCTCCAACTCACTAACCCAAGCAGGGATTATAATAGAAATAGATGACAGTTGACCTTGATTCCATTCCAGTCTTGAAAGAGCATCTGCTGCTAAGTTCTCTCGACCTTTTCTATATGCAATGGTGTAGTTAAATCCCATGAGTTTAAGCATGCCCTTTTGCTGCATTGGGGTTATAATTTTTTGTTCCAATAGATATTTGAGGCTTTCGTGATCGGTTTTGATAATAAAGCTCTTCATCATCAAATAGTGTCTCCACTTTTGTGTTGCCATGAGAATGGCCAAAAATTCTTTCTCATAAGTAGAGAGTCCCAAATTCTTTCCCTTAATAGCCTTACTCAAATATGCTATAGGCCTCCCTTCTTGAGACAATACAGCACCTATACCGGTTCCACTTGCATCCACCTCTAATGTAAAGGGTTCATTGAAATTGGGCATCTTCAATACTGGAGTAGTAACCATTGCCAACTTTAATTTTTCAAAAGACTTTTGAGCCTCTCCAGTCCATACAAACTGATTCTTTTTCAGTAAATCTGTAAGGGGTTTGCTGATGGCCCCATAATTCCTCACAAATTTCCTATAATACCCAGTTAAACCGAGGAAACCCCTCAACTCCTTAACTGATTTGGGAAGAGGCCACTCAGACATGGCCGCGACTTTAGCAGGATCTGTGGCAACTCCCTCTGCTGAGATAATATGTCCTAAATATTCCACTTGTCGCTTCCCAAATACACATTTACTCATTTTGGCATACAACCTGTTTCGCCTCAGCACCTCCAATATTACTTCCAAATGACTTAAATGCTCCTGTAATGTCTTACTATATATTAATATATCATCAAAAAATACTAAGACATATTTCCTCAAGAATGGAGCAAAGATAGAATTCATAAGTGATTGGAATGTGGCCGGTGCATTTGTTAATCCAAAAGGCATTACCCTAAACTCATAATGCCCTTGATGAGTTCGAAATGCTGTTTTGGGTATATCTTCCTCATAAACTCGAATTTGGTGATAGCCCGATCTTAGATCCAACTTAGAGAAAAGTTGAGATCCATCCAGTTCATCCAGGAGATCATCTATAATTGGAATGGGAAATTTATCTTTAACAGTGATCTTATTCAACTGACGGTAATCTATACACATTCTCCATCCCCCATCTTTTTTTTTTACCAACAACACGGGTGAAGCGAAGGGGCTGTGGCTTGCCCGGATAATGGATGACTCTAGCATTTCCTTCACCTGTTTCTCTATTTCATCTTTCTGCTCAAAAGAATGCCGGTAGGGTCTAAGTTTAATTGGAATGGCACCAGGCTGCAAAGGTATTTTGTGATCTATAAGCCGTGGTGGGGGCAATTCTGTGGGATTATCAAACACATCAGCATACTTGTCCAATACCTTTTTCAATTCAGGATCTAGTATTTTAGATTCTTCAATTGCCGGAGTCACTTTGCATTGACTGATAAGACAGCATTCACCTTTTTGCCACTCCTGATACCATTGATTAGCAGTAATTAAATTCAGCTGGGTGCTCTCCTGCATCCCTTTCAATATCAGGGGTTGCCCATTCTTCTGTATAGTAATGGCATCTTGGTGATAATCGAAAGTCACCTTGCCATATGAACGTAGCCAATCTATGCCAAGTACCATGCTGGACCCTTCTAACCTGATGATTCGCAAATCAGTTTGAAAGCTATGTCCCTGCATGTCCCACTGAAACCCTGGACATTGCAGCTTGCTCAATACCTTCTGTCCATTTGCCACGGTTACTATTAAAGGGGCAGCAGCCACCATGTGAGCTCCCACCTCCTTAGCTGTCTGAAGGTCCATGAAACTGTGGGTGCTACCGGTATCAACCAATATAGTGAGTATATGCTTGCCAGTCTCACCTTGAATCTTAATTGTGTTTTGTTGTTTCTTACCACTGAGTGCATACACTGATACACCCACTTCTGGTTTATCATTCCCATCATCTGAATGCTCTTCATCTTCAGTAGACTGTTCCTGGAGACTGTCTTCATCATAGATTTCCATAAAGTCATCCAGCCCTTGCATAGTATTCAGTACCTTGTTCCCACATACATGGCCCTGATGATATTTTTCTCCACATTTGAAGCATTGACCTGCTGCTCGTCTTTGCTCAATCAAGGATCTGTTGTAAGTGCCTTGGTTACTTGATGTTTTTTGTGTAATTGTTGGTGAAAACTTATTATAGTTGCTGACTCCTGTTCTGGTAATTGGTTTTAATCTTTTGCTAATCACAGATAAAGCTCTTTCATGCAACTTGGCTTGAGAATATGCCTCCTCTAATGAGTTCGGATGTGCAATATCAAGGAAAGGGATTAGATCCTCTCTCAATCCCCCTATATAGCAAGATATGAAATGCTCCTCAGTTAACTGTGGATTATAACATAAGAGTTGAGTGCGCAATTCCTCGAATTTCTCCTGGTAATTCTCTACTGACCCATATTGCTTGAGGTTGTTAAATTCCCTGACAAGGTATCTCTCTCCTGTTTGCCCAAATCTTCTTTGAATTGCTTCTACAAATTCACCCCAATTAACTCCCTGTTTGTGTATGAAATGACTTTGCTTCCACACTCTTGCCTTGCCAATTAAATGCATAGATGCAATTGAAACCCACTGATGACATGGAATCTGATATATTTCATAATAATATTCACAATTCTCTATCCACAGTCGTGGATCCTCTCCCCCAAACACGGGAAACTCCAACTTAGGATGTGGTGTATGATGATTATTATGAACTCTACTCATTCCTCTAATCTCTTCTGTGATATCAGCATCCCTTGGGGGAACTGGTAAGAGACCCTTTCCTCGGTTCTCTACCAATTCTCCTCTACCCGCCATTGAGCCTTCCCTCAATTGATGCTCACTTGGCCCCAAGGGTATGGGTTGAGCTTGTGGCACTGGCTTAGACAGAGTTGGTGTGGATGTAATTAACTTCAGTAATTCCTCATGTTTGATAGCATTGTCTTTAAGCACTAACTCATGTCTTCTAACTGCCTCTACTTGTAATGATTCAAAGTGTTTTTGCTCAACTACACTTACCTCCTTAATCTGATTGCCCAATTCCTTCACCTTATCATAGTAATCTGTAGTAAGCCTTTGCAATTTTTGTTCCAGTGCAGTCATATGTTCATTAAGATCTCTTAACCTAGTTCCTTCTGCCATCTCCTTCTTGATGGGAATGAAGCGGAACCTATTTTGCTTCCCTTTTTGCTCGATTTTGAAACTTAGTAGTACTTACTACTCAGGAATCGATTGTATGATATCAACACAGTGGATCTATAGTCTATATGCAACTGTTTCCTTGAATCATATACTGTAATGCTTAAGATTGGAATTACCTGTTCGCCGGTTGTTATGGTGTAATTGATAAGATCCAACCCTAACAATTGTTGCTCCTTTGCAGGAATGAAATTCCCGATCCCTGGGATCGTGGCTGCTCTGATACCACTTGTAATACTTCTCCTGAATCGCAACCGCTCAAATGAGGGAATCTGAGCTTGGAAGGCGATGATCTCGAATCGCAACCGCTCAGATTAGAGGAAACGAGCTTGGAAGGCGATAATGATGGTGATCGGTGGATCAATCGGCCCGTTCGGAGGCGCACACGCAACTGATGAGACTACTCTGATGTGTGATGGCGTCGATGATGACGGGTGAGCTCGGCAATGGTGGATGAACCAAGGTAACAGTGGAACAATGGAGGATTGAGAGGAGAAGGGGTTTGGGAAGAGAAGGGGAAGAAGAGAGAGAAAGAGAAGAGGATAAGAAGAAGTTGAAGAAGAAGAAGAGGAGTAACTGTATTATCCCAATGTTAACCGAATTCAGTTACAATCATCCTATTTATAGAGTGTAAGTAAGGACTAAACTGTAATTAAAAGAAGTGTAAGCTGTAAACTAAGTTGTTACTATATTTAACCCGCATGTGGGCTCGTGGGCCTCTTCCCGCTTGGGCTTGGGCTCCGGAAGGAAATAGCGAAACGGGTCGGATGCTGCTTCCAAACCCATACTCCGCTATCACCACTAGACCCTTCTCCAAGACTCTGGAAGGTCCCACTCCATCTTCCGCTCACTACTCTCCTCTCGCAACTTCCTGGTGCCCTAGCTGCGGCGTGTAGATCAGAGGAGTAGATCGCCCAAACTTACCGTGAGTGCTCGAGCCTTCTCATACCTTCCTACTACCTTCCTCCTAGTTGCTCCAAGAGATCCTGCTCCAGCTCAACGCCCGCGTGAAGACTAGAACCACCCACAAAGCTCGTGTGGAAGAAGCTAAGTACCCCATCTCCATCTTCCATGTTTGGTTTTTATGGTTTCACCGTATCCTCTTTTACTAATGTATTACAGCACCATATTCACTAATGAAGCTTTTTATTACTGACTTACTATTGAAGAAAGTTGCATATATGCCCAAAAGTTAGGCTGATTTGCACTTTCTGTTTTCTCAGACTTAAATCCGTTTGGTAATAGAATAAGACAGAACTAACTATTCCAGAAATAAATATAAAATACGAAATTAGTGTAAGAAAAACGTTTGGGATGGTTCTAAAGATAAAAAATTTTGTATTCGGTATGAGAATAAAGAATAAAAGGAATAAAGAGTTTTAATTAAGATAAATTACTTTTTTACCCTTAAATTTTATTGTGTAATAATAAGATGAGAGATGGTGCCTTGGTAGACGTGGAAGAGTATTTAAGAAAAATATAAGAGAATGGTTGGAAAGAGTGAGAACAGTAATTCTCACTTATTCTAATTGTGTCAGAACACGCTATACCAATTGATTCCTGATGCGTTTGAAAGAATAAGAAGGATATCCCTCCTATTTCCGGTTCTATACCGAATCCAAACGAGTCATCTAGAAGCTTCCCAAACTTTTAATTTATAATAATTTTTAATTTAAATTTTTATATTATTAGACTGAATGATGATGATAATGTCGTCGATATTGCAGTAATATGATATTTTAATTATTCCTGCGTTATCGATTATAATACTGCTACATCACTGTCACATATTCAACGAGATACTACTATTTAGTCAACTAACTTGCACAGCCAGACTCTGATTGCAGCAATCTAAAAATATTTGAGCTAAAAATTATAATAAATTAAAATTCAAACACTAGAGCATACTCACGACCAACCAACAGTGCAATTTATGATCACCATAGATACATTAGCGCATTCTTGGTCAAATATTACTCGGTACACCATAGATTGCTATTTCTGTACAGATCTATTGGATCCATCCATTTGGAATTTGCAGTGTGATCGATGTATAACTATTTTAAATTGATAATCTTGCGGTTGGATCTGATACCATGTTAACTAAAATAAAAAAAAACGATTCAAAATATATTTTTACACCCTCATTACAGTACAAGATCCGAAGATCCCAGTTGCTTATAAAAAGAGGGAAACAGATCATACAAAACACAATAATGGCTATTTATGTAAGCTGGTGGTCAATATTTGTTTTACATGCCCAATTAGGCAGGCCTAGAAAAGCAAAAAAATTCACTGGAGGTATATATGAAAAAGTATGCAAAAGAAGCTTCTTTATACCTCAGTGGTTTGTCCTTTTTTTTTTGTCTTGTTTCTCCATTTGATGACAACCCAACAAAAAGAGAAGCAAGCTCTATTCATACACCCAAACTCTATGGCCCATTTGGTTCGGGGATAAATTTAAGAGGTATAAATTTTTTTATACCTGAAATAGCTTGCTATTCCGGAATAATGAAGTATAAAAGTTAAATTATGTTTGGTTAAAAAGTTGGTATTCTCTGGAATAGTTAAAATTGTGTTTGGTTAAAATTATGGAATAGTGAAGGATAGTGGAAAAGGAAAATAAAATTTTTTACAAAAAACCAACTTTGCCCTTATTTTTTTTTTTTTATAGGAAAATTAATTTAATTATTATATTAAATTTGAAGCAATTTAATTATAAGTAATAAATTATATATTATCTAAAAAAATAATATTTTTTATTTTATAGTATATTTTAGTAAATAATAATATCAGTGTAAGTCACATAGCCTCAAGTTCAATGATAATCACATAGCCGCAAGATCAAAGATAATGCAGTTTCACATAGCCGCAAGTTCAATGATAATGCAGTTTCACATAGCCTCAAGTTCAAAGTAAATCACATTAGCCTCAAGTTCAAATTAATCCCATTCACTGCCCTTATCTTTTTTTTATAGGAAAATTAATTTAATTATTATATTAAATTTGAAGCAATTTAATTATAAGTAATAAATTATATCTTATCTAAAAAAATAATATTTTTTATTTTATAGTATATTTTAGTAAATAATAATATCAGTGTAAGTCACATAGCCTCAAGTTCAATGATAATCACATAGCCGCAAGATCAAAAATAATGCAGTTTCACATAGCCGCAAGATCAATGATAATGCAGTTTCACATAACCTCAAGTTCAAAGTAAATCACATTAGCCTCAAGTTCAAATTAATCCCATTCACTGCCCCCCCCCCCCCCCCCCCCTTATTCCCCTATTCCAACTCCCCCTTGGGATAATTCTTAACGGGTTATCCTAGGATAACTCGTTAAGAAGGGGATAAAAAAAAAAAAAAAATTATCCCTTGTCTTTTTTGCTTGGTGTTTGGCAAGAATAGGAGGATAAAAGAGATTATTTCTCCTTTATCCCCCAACTAAACGCTGCCATAGGGCCCCATGTAACTCTTCAACAGCTAGGAGTAAAAGATTTTTTTTTTTTTTCTTTTTTTTTTGCATTTAACCCCTTTAAAATATTTTATTTTATAAATAATCCTACCAAGATTTGTAAACATATGTATCACGCGATTTGGCTCGATTAACTGAATACCCTAGACCTAATAACTTATTGGGCCTAATCCACTGGCCCAAAATATTATCGCGTAATTATTGAGTCTAGCTTATTCAAGCTTATATATCCCCCACACTTAGTCATAGTTATTCGATGTGGAATTGTTCTCAAGCCTTGGCGTGTAGTATACACAGTCGTATAGCCAGTCCAAACTTACTAGGTGATATAATACTCGTCTCACACTTCCGACCGATCGATCTGCTCCGATACCAAAATATTACGATCTGCTTCCCCGAGAATCAACCACCACTAAACTCAATACGCTAAATCCAATAACTTGTTGGGCCTCTCCACTAGCCCAAATT
This sequence comes from Tillandsia fasciculata, assembly GCA_029168755.2. Classification (NCBI taxonomy): domain Eukaryota; kingdom Viridiplantae; phylum Streptophyta; class Magnoliopsida; order Poales; family Bromeliaceae; genus Tillandsia; species Tillandsia fasciculata. The sequence goes on from CM054948.1 coordinate 17,756,147, forward strand.
AAAATGCTATAGCCCAGTTATTAAATCTAACTTATTCAGGCTTATATACCCCCACTAAACATGGTAAATAAATTATCATATTCTAAACACGATGAATGAATTATTGTATTCGGTTAAAATATTTTGCATTGCGCCTATGCGCACAATGCAGGATCATTTCTACATTTATAATTTGGATACGATAATTTGCAGAATAAAATTTTTGTAGGGGTTATAAATGCAAAAGAAAAAAAACTCAGGAGTAAAATCATTAATGTTGTTACCTTTCACTGTTCTCTCTTTCAAACGGTGGGATAAGAAAGAGCAACTCCACTTATTGAATGAGTTGAGAACCATCAGATCCAACTCGAATTGCCGAACTGAATCGACTCATTTCAATTGATTAGACGTGGCTCCATTTGATTCTGAACAAATTGAGGATAAAACGAGGTGAATAAATCGAGTAAACTGAAGTTTAGGTGATGATGTAACGCATAGCTGAAGGCTGGGAATGCAGAGGCTATACAATGGCGGAGGGGGAAGGTAGAGGAAACCGGAGAAGGTGAAGGTGAGATGGGAAGGAGGTAGAAGAGTGATGGGTTAGGGCTTCGTACCGTAGTGGGTGAGATGTGATGGGGTGCCAGGAGACTCCAGAGCCTTCGTCGGGTCGGGCGTGAAGGGAGAGAGGGAAACCCGAATCCGATAATTCCATAGGTCGGTTGGGGTGAATAGATGAGGGCCTTCCAGAAGCAGCGGGCCTCCAACTCAAGCCCACGATGGGTCCAGAAGATGCAGTTGTAACTGAATAACTACCCCATTAATGGGTTATTACAATTTTAGCTCAGTAATAGAAGAAGAGTATAAATAGCTAAGTGTAAGTAGTATGAACTATGAAAAAGATAATACAATTCATTTCTCTCTCCCAACAACTTCCTCTCAAATCCCAACTCCCTCTTTCTCTCTCTAGAACTCTTCTCCTACTCTCACAATTCCCTCTAAATATCTGTTTCAACCCACAACCGATTCCTACCAAGCATCAATTGATCGGCTGGATCAAATTGAGCATACCATCATCCTCACCAACACAGAATTCAGAGCAATCTCATCATGAATCTGTGTTGGATCGTCCGGTTGATGATCTTCATCCTACTGCCGTGCCCAGATCTCAGCCTGTAGCCTCACCGATCGGCTGCAGTTCGTCAGATCTGTTACAAATTGGTATCAGAGCTGTTCCGATCCCAGGGATCGTGAAGCAGCAACAATCCGAGGCAACAAGTAACCATCCGAGGCAACAAGCAACGATCCGAGGCAACAAGCAACAAATCGAGGCAACAAGTTACAGAATCGAGAATTGCAGCAACTGAAGAATCACAAGCAACATAATCAAGCAACAAACCCTCTGTCGAACATCAACAATCAGAATTCCTCTGATTGTAAGGTATTCAAACCTTCTCTCAGAATTTGCTTGAATTCTCTTTCCCATATTGTTGCTGTGATTATATCTGGAAGAAGAAGAAGAAGTAGTCAGTAAGCAATAACAAGATAGGGAAATCTAAAAGCAATAGATTCCAATTTAACCCCAAAGATCCGTACATCATAGAGATGGCTGAAGGAACTCGATTGAGGGAGATGAATGAGCAAATAAAAATATTGGAAGAAAAGATGCAGTCCCTCTCCACTGAGTGCCATACCATAATTGAGAATAGGTTGCAACAGTTTGGAGTGGAATATAGTCAGAAACTGGGCAATTTAGGGCAGCAGTTAGAAGAGATTCAGTTAATTGGACAGCAGAGGCATGAGGCACAACAGTTGGAAGCAGTTAGGAGGCATGAACAATTGATTAAACTGTTGGGATCACAAGGCCACTCCCATAAGGTAGATCCAATGCCATCTGTTCAAATCAGAGGTAGTAGGGGAGGGGGTCCAGACATTCCAGGAAACAGTGCTAGATTCACTTTCAGAGAAGACAAAGGCAAGGGGGTGCTGCCCAATCCATATATGGAGGCTGAGCCAATAGTTCCTACACAAACCCACAGGCAACATTCATACATCCCTTATCCGAAGTTGGATTATCCTGTATTTGGTGGTGATGAGCCGAGAGAATGGCTAAGCAAGAGTGAACAGTTCTTCAAACTGTACCAGATTCCTATGGAGCAGTGGGTAGAAATTGCAACTATGCACTTTGTGGGTAAGGCGCATAGATGGAAGGAAGGGTATATCATGGATAAACCAGGATTGGAGTGGGCAGAGTTGGTAGAAGCCATTTGCAGAAGATTTGAGGGGTCTTCTATGAAGAAATTGGTTAGGGAATTTAATAAATTGGAGCAAACTACCACTGTAGAGGCATACCAAGAAAGATTTGAAGATTTAAGAGCTAGAATGCTATATTTGAATCCCACATTGAGCGAGGAGCACTTTATCCAAAGTTATATTAGTGGACTGAAAGAGGAGTTAGTCCCTTTTATAGATCTCTCTAATCCTACCACTCTAGAAGAAGTATTTGAGCAGGCTAAGTTACATGAGCAGGCTCTCTCTATGATGTGGAAGAAGCACAGGAACCAATTCAGAACAGGCAGTGGGGTAACTAACCTGTATCCACCTACCAGGGTCCTTAATCAAAAAGGTATTGCCAAAGGGGTGGAGGATAGTAAAACAGTTACTCATAAAAATTCAACATGGCAACCTGGTATCAACAAGCAGTTGCTGGAGCAAAGAAGAGCAGCCGGATTATGCTTTAAGTGTGGTGACAAGTACTTCCTGGGGCATCAATGTCAGGCTAAGGCCTTGAACCAGATAGAAGGGGAGTTGGAAGTGGAAGAAGTGTATGATGAAGAAATGTTGCAAGAGGTGGAAGAGGAGGAGTTACCTGAACCAGATGAGAAGGGAATCTCTGTTCATGCCCTTAGTGGGGAGGTTCCCCAAGAAACTATTAAGGTACAGGGGGAGAGTGGGAATAAACCCTTGGTTATCCTCATTGACACTGGTAGCACCCATAGCTTCCTAGATTACCAAGTGGCCCGAGAGATGAAAGCTAGCTTAACTGCAGCTACACCACTTCTAGTTACAGTGGCAAATGGCCATAAAGTGTTGAGTAAGCTCAAGTGTGCTGAATTCCAATGGAAGATGCATGGAGAGCCCTACCAGGCTGATCTCAGGATTATCAGGTTGGATGGATCTAGCATGATCCTGGGTATAGATTGGCTTAAGCAATATGGGAGGGTAACTTTTGATTATTCCAATCACTCCATCACTTTCAGCAGGAATGGGAAATCTATCACCATAGAGGGAATCACTGAGGGAGCAAAGCTTAAGGCCATAGGGGCCAGACAATGGGTCAAGGCAGGATTGCAGGGCCAATGCTGTGCCATAGCCCAGATTAAGGCTGACAGCAAGGATTGTGAGGAGACTGTGCCAGATCTGATACAAGGAGTGTTGGAACAGCATGCGGGTATCTTTCAAGAGCCCAAGAGTTTGCCCCCAAGGAGGGAACATGACCACAGGATACCTTTGAAGCCTGGGACACAGCCAATCAACAGCAGACCTTACAGGCATAGCTACGAGCAAAAGGGAGAGGTTGAAAGGCAAGTGGCTGAGCTATTGAAGTCCCAGTTTATCAGGAAAAGTACTAGTCCATATGCATCCCCAGTGCTCTTAGTTAAAAAAAAAGATCAAAGTTGGCGGATGTGTATGGATTACCGACAACTGAACCAAGCCACTATAAAAAACAAGTACCCTATTCCCATAATTGACGATTTATTGGATGAACTTGGGAAATCCAGTTGGTTTTCTAAAATCGATTTGAGATCGGTTATCATCAAATAAGGATGTATGACAGCGATATCGAGAAGACAGCTTTTAGAACTCACGCCGGGCACTACGAATTTTTGGTCATGCCTTTTGGCTTAACTAATGCCCCGCCACCTTCCAGGCAGTGATGAATGATATCTTTCAACCCTATCTCAGAAAATTCGTGCTTGTTTTCTTCGATGATATCTTAATCTACAGTAGGACTCTGGAGGAGCATGGTCAACATTTAGAGACAGTACTTAGGCTGTTGGAAGAGAATCAGCTCTTAGCCAAGAAAAGTAAATGTTCTTTTGGGCAAAATACTGTAGAATACTTGGGACATATAATTTCTTCTGAGGGTGTGGCCACTGACCCAAATAAAATCGCTGCCATGAAGGGCTGGCCTCGGCCAACCAATATTAAGAGCTTGAGGGGGTTCTTGGGACTTACAGGATATTACCGTAAGTTCATAAAGGGTTATGGAGGTATCAGCAAACCCTTGACTGAGCTTCTTAAAAAGGACAACTTCAAATGGACAGAAGAAACTCAGGAAGCATTTGAGGGACTAAAAAGGGCTATGTGTACTGCCCCTGTCTTAGCTCTACTGACTTCACAAAAACTTTTGTAGTGGAGGTGGATGCATGTGATACAGGGATGGGTGCAGTACTCATGCAAGAGGGGAAGCCATTAGCTTTTATCAGCAAGGCTATTAGTCCAAGAAACAGGGGTCTTTCAACTTACGAGAAAGAGTTTTTGGCTATTTTGCTAGCTGTAAATAAGTGGAAACACTACTTGAGCCCCCAACCCTTTATTATTCAAACAGACCATCAAAGTTTGAAGTATCTACTGGAGCAGAGGATCACCACAGCTACTCAGCAAAGAGGTATGCTTAAGCTGATGGGGTTGCAATATACTATTAAGTATAAGAAGGGAAAAGAAAATGTGGCTGCAGATGCTTTATCAAGGGTAGCCACAGATATTGGTAGTACCTCAGCAGTAACAGTATCTGTACCTACATGGGTTGATGAAATAGTGGGAAGTTACAAGGATGATCTGAAGGCTCAACAGCTATTAGTAGAAACCCTTGTCAGCCCTAATTCTCAAGGGCATTACACTCAGAAGCAGGGATTATTGAGGTACAAGGGTAGGCTCTACATAGGCAGTCATGGACAATTGAGGGATACATTGGTGGAGCAACTACATTCCTCGGCTGTAGGGGGTCACTCAGGGGTGGACAACACCTATAGGAGAATCAAACAGCACTTTTATTGGCCTGGGCTGAGGTTAGATGTGGAAAACAAGGTTAAATCATGTGAAGTGTGCATTAAGAGCAAGGTTGATGGTGCTCCCTATGCAGGCCTATTGCAACCCCTACCCATTCCCAACGAAGCTTGGCAGACTGTGAGTATGGATTTTATAGAAGGATTACCTAAATCTGAGACTCGGGACACTATATTGGTGGTGGTTGATAAACTAACTAAATATGCTCATTTTATACCTTTGACTCATCCCTATACTGCCTATACTGTTGCTAAGGCTTTCCTAAACTCCATTTACAAGCTACATGGGATGCCTAAAGAAATTATATCTGATAGGGATAAGGTATTTACTAGTGAATTCTGGCAAGGGCTCTTCAAACTGGCTGGGGTGAAGTTACATATGAGTTCAGCTTACCACCCGCAATCTGATGGTCAAACAGAGAGGGTAAATAGATGCCTTGAGACTTACCTTCGGTGCATGTGTTCCGAGCAACCGGGCAAGTGGTCTAGATGGCTATCCCTGGCTGAGTGGTGGTATAATTCCAGTCACCACTCCTCCTTAGGGATGACACCTTTCGAGGCTCTCTACGGGTACAAGCCACCTCCGACCACTATTCCTCAGTCCTCAACCGAAACTTGTGCCACAGTAAAAGAATGGAAGAGGGATCGGGAGTGTATGCTACAAGTTCTAAAGGAGAGGCTTCAGGTAGCCCAAAACAGAATGAAGCAAAATGCAGATAGGGGGAGAATAGATAAAGAATACCAGGTGGGGGAGAAGGTATACCTCAAGTTACAACCTTACCGTCAGAGCAGCGTCGCCGTACGCAAGAGTTTAAAACTCACCTCGAAGTATTTTGGGCCTTATGAGATATTGCAGAAAGTAGGTCCTGTCGCCTACCGATTGAAGTTGCCGGAGGGATCCCGAGTTCATCCTACTTTTCATGTATCGCAACTCAAGCGCGGGGTACCTCAGTCGGAGCAACCAGTGGAGACTACACCGGAGGTGGGGAATGACGGCCAGCTTACAACTTACCCGGAGCAGATTTTGGCCAGGAGGTTGGCCAAGAGGGGAAGTAGGGCCGTGACTCAAATCTTGGTAAAGTGGAGCAATCTGGGGGCTGAGAAGGCAACATGGGAGGATTACGATGAGATGGTGGCTAAGTATCCAGCTCTGGATCCTTGAGGTCAAGGATATTTTTATGGGGGGTGGAATGTAACGCATAGCTGAAGGCTGGGAATGCAGAGGCTATACAATGGCGGAGGGGGAAGGTAGAGGAAACCGGAGAAGGTGAAGGTGAGATGGGAAGGAGGTAGAAGAGTGATGGGTTAGGGCTTCGTACCGTAGTGGGTGAGATGTGATGGGGTGCCAGGAGACTCCAGAGCCTTCGTCGGGTCGGGCGTGAAGGGAGAGAGGGAAACCCGAATCCGATAATTCCATAGGTCGGTTGGGGTGAATAGATGAGGGCCTTCCAGAAGCAGCGGGCCTCCAACTCAAGCCCACGATGGGTCCAGAAGATGCAGTTGTAACTGAATAACTACCCCATTAATGGGTTATTACAATTTTAGCTCAGTAATAGAAGAAGAGTATAAATAGCTAAGTGTAAGTAGTATGAACTATGAAAAAGAATACAATTCATTTCTCTCTCCCAACAACTTCCTCTCAAATCCCAACTTCCTCTTTCTCTCTCTAGAACTCTTCTCCTACTCTCACAATTCCCTCTAAATATCTGTTTCAATCCCCAACCGATTCCTACCAAGCATCAATTGATCGGCTGGATCAAATTGAGCATACCATCATCCTCACCAACACAGAATTCAGAGCAATCTCATCATGAATCTGTGTTGGATCGTCCGGTTGATGATCTTCATCCTACTGCCGTGCCCAGATCTCAGCCTGTAGCCTCACCGATCGGCTGCAGTTCGTCAGATCTGTTACAAATTGGTATCAGAGCTGTTCCGATCCCAGGGATCGTGAAGCAGCAACAATCCGAGGCAACAAGTAACCATCCGAGGCAACAAGCAACGATCCGAGGCAACAAGCAACAAATCGAGGCAACAAGTTACAGAATCGAGAATTGCAGCAACTGAAGAATCACAAGCAACATAATCAAGCAACAAACCCTCTGTCGAACATCAACAATCAGAATTCCTCTGATTGTAAGGTATTCAAACCTTCTCTCAGAATTTGCTTGAATTCTCTTTCCCATATTGTTGCTGTGATTATATCTGGAAGAAGAAGAAGAAGTAGTCAGTAAGCAATAACAAGATAGGGAAATCTAAAAGCAATAGATTCCAATTTAACCCCAAAGATCCGTACATCATAGAGATGGCTGAAGGAACTAGATTGAGGGAGATGAATGAGCAAATTAAAATATTGGAAGAAAAGATGCAGTCCCTCTCCACTGAGTGCCATACCATAATTGAGAATAGGTTGCAACAGTTTGGAGTGGAATACAGTCAGAAACTGGGCAATTTAGGTCAGCAGTTAGAAGAGATTCAGTTAATTGGACAGCAGAGGCATGAGGCACAACAGTTGGAAGCAGTTAGGAGGCATGAACAATTGATTAAACTGTTGGGATCACAAGGCCACTCCCACAAGGTAGATCCAATGCCATCTGTTCAAATCAGAGGAAGTAAGGGAGGGGGTCCAGAAATTCCAGGAAACAGTGCTAGATTCACTTTCCGAGAAGACAAAGGCAAGGGGGTGCTGCCCAATCCATATATGGAGGTTGAGCCAATAGCTCCTACACAAACCCACAGGCAACACTCATACATCCCTTATCCTAAGTTGGATTATCCTGCATTTGGGGGAGATGAGCCCAGAGAATGGCTAAGCAAGAGTGAACAGTTCTTCAAACTGTACCAGATTCCTATGGAACAGTGGGTAGAAATTGCAACTATGCACTTTGTGGGTAAGGCGCATAGATGGAAGGAAGGGTATATAATGGATAAACCAGGATTAGAGTGGGCAGAGTTGGTAGAAGCCATTTGTAGAAGATTTGAAGGGTTTTCTATGAAGAAATTGGTTAGGGAATTTAATAAATTGGAGCAAACTACCACTGTTGAGGCATACCAAGAAAGATTTGAAGATTTAAGAGCTAGAATGCTATATTTGAATCCCACATTGAGCGAGGAGCACTTTATCCAAAGTTATATTAGTGGACTGAAAGAGGAGTTAGTCCCTTTTATAGATCTCTCTAATCCTACCACTCTAGAAGAAGTATTTGAGCAGGCTAAGTTACATGAGCAGGCTCTCTCTATGATGTGGAAGAAGCACAGGAACCAATTCAGAACAGGCAGTGGGGTAACTAACCTGTATCCACCTACCAGGGTCCTTAATCAAAAAGGTATTGCCAAAGGGGTGGAGGATAGTAAAACAGTTACTCATAAAAATTCAACATGGCAACCTGGTATCAACAAGCAGTTGCTGGAGCAAAGAAGAGCAGCCGGATTATGCTTTAAGTGTGGTGACAAGTACTTCCTGGGGCATCAATGTCAGGCTAAGGCCTTGAACCAGATAGAAGGGGAGTTGGAAGTGGAAGAAGTGTATGATGAAGAAATGTTGCAAGAGGTGGAAGAGGAGGAGTTACCTGAACCAGATGAGAAGGGAATCTCTGTTCATGCCCTTAGTGGGGAAGTACCCCAAGAAACTATTAAGGTACAGGGGGAGAGTGGGAATAAACCCTTGGTTATCCTCATTGACACTGGAAGCACCCATAGCTTCCTAGATTACCAAGTGGCCCGAGAGATGAAAGCTAGCTTATCTGCAGCTACACCACTTTTAGTTACAGTGGCAAATGGCCATAAAGTGTTGAGTAAGCTCAAGTGTGCTGAATTCCAATGGAAGATGCATGGAGAGCCCTACCAGGCTGATCTCAGGATTATCAGGTTGGATGGATCTAGCATGATCCTGGGTATAGATTGGCTTAAGCAATATGGGAGGGTAACTTTTGATTATTCCAATCACTCCATCACTTTCAGCAGGAATGGGAAATCTATCACCATAGAGGGAATTACTGAGGGAGCAAAACTTAAGGCCATAGGGGCCAGACAATGGGTCAAGGCAGGGTTGCAGGGCCAATGCTGTGCCATAGCCCAGATTAAGATTGACAGTAAGGTTTGTGAAGAAACTGTGCCAGACCTGATACAAAGAGTGTTGGAACAGCATGCGGGTATTTTCCAAGAGCCAAAGAGTCTGCCCCCAAGGAGGGAACATGACCACAGGATACCCTTGAAACCTGGGACACAGCCAATCAACAGCAGACCTTACAGGCATAGCTACGAGCAAAAGGGAGAGGTTGAAAGGCAAGTGGCTGAGCTATTGAAGTCCCAGTTTATCAGGAAAAGTACTAGTCCATATGCATCCCCAGTGCTCTTAGTTAAAAAAAAAGATCAAAGTTGGCGGATGTGTATGGATTACCGACAACTGAACCAAGCCACTATAAAAAACAAGTACCCTATTCCCATAATTGACGATTTATTGGATGAACTTGGGAAATCCAGTTGGTTTTCTAAAATCGATTTGAGATCGGGTTATCATCAAATAAGGATGTATGACAGCGATATCGAGAAGACAGCTTTTAGAACTCACGCCGGGCACTACGAATTTTTGGTCATGCCTTTTGGCTTAACTAATGCCCCGGCCACCTTCCAGGCAGTGATGAATGATATCTTTCAACCCTATCTCAGAAAATTCGTGCTTGTTTTCTTCGATGATATCTTAATCTACAGTAGGACTCTGGAGGAGCATGGTCAACATTTAGAGACAGTACTTAGGCTGTTGGAAGAGAATCAGCTCTTAGCCAAGAAAAGTAAATGTTCTTTTGGGCAAAATACTGTAGAATACTTGGGACATATAATTTCTTCTGAGGGTGTGGCCACTGACCCAAATAAAATCGCTGCCATGAAGGGCTGGCCTCGGCCAACCAATATTAAGAGCTTGAGGGGGTTCTTGGGACTTACAGGATATTACCGTAAGTTCATAAAGGGTTATGGAGGTATCAGCAAACCCTTGACTGAGCTTCTTAAAAAGGACAACTTCAAATGGACAGAAGAAACTCAGGAAGCATTTGAGGGACTAAAAAGGGCTATGTGTACTGCCCCTGTCTTAGCTCTACCTGACTTCACAAAAACTTTTGTAGTGGAGGTGGATGCATGTGATACAGGGATGGGTGCAGTACTCATGCAAGAGGGGAAGCCATTAGCTTTTATCAGCAAGGCTATTAGTCCAAGAAACAGGGGTCTTTCAACTTACGAGAAAGAGTTTTTGGCTATTTTGCTAGCTGTAAATAAGTGGAAACACTACTTGAGCCCCCAACCCTTTATTATTCAAACAGACCATCAAAGTTTGAAGTATCTACTGGAGCAGAGGATCACCACAGCTACTCAGCAAAGAGGTATGCTTAAGCTGATGGGGTTGCAATATACTATTAAGTATAAGAAGGGAAAAGAAAATGTGGCTGCAGATGCTTTATCAAGGGTAGCCACAGATATTGGTAGTACCTCAGCAGTAACAGTATCTGTACCTACATGGGTTGATGAAATAGTGGGAAGTTACAAGGATGATCTGAAGGCTCAACAGCTATTAGTAGAAACCCTTGTCAGCCCTAATTCTCAAGGGCATTACACTCAGAAGCAGGGATTATTGAGGTACAAGGGTAGGCTCTACATAGGCAGTCATGGACAATTGAGGGATACATTGGTGGAGCAACTACATTCCTCGGCTGTAGGGGGTCACTCAGGGGTGGACAACACCTATAGGAGAATCAAACAGCACTTTTATTGGCCTGGGCTGAGATTAGATGTGGAAAACAAGGTAAAATCATGTGAAATATGCATTAAGAGCAAGGTTGATGGTGCTCCCTATGCAGGCCTATTACAACCCCTACCCATTCCCAACGAAGCTTGGCAGACTGTGAGTATGGATTTTATAGAAGGTTTACCTAAATCTGAGACTCGGGACACTATATTGGTGGTGGTTGATAAACTAACTAAATATGCTCATTTTATACCTTTGACTCATCCCTATACTGCCTATACTGTTGCCAAGGCTTTCCTAAACTCCATCTACAAGCTACATGGGATGCCTAGAGAAATTATATCTGATAGGGATAAGGTATTTACTAGTGAATTCTGGCAAGGGCTCTTCAAACTGGCTGGGGTGAAGTTACACATGAGTTCAGCTTACCACCCACAATCTGATGGTCAAACAGAGAGGGTAAATAGATGTCTTGAGACTTACCTTCGGTGCATGTGTTCCGAGCAACCGAGCAAGTGGTCTAGATGGCTATCCCTGGCTGAATGGTGGTATAATTCCAGTCACCATTCCTCCTTAGGGATGACACCTTTCGAGGCTCTCTACGGATACAAACCACCTCCGACCACTATTCCTCAGTCCTCAACCGAAACTTGTGCCACAGTAAAAGAATGGAAGAGGGATCGGGAGTGTATGCTACAAGTTCTAAAGGAGAGGCTTCAGGTAGCCCAAAACAGAATGAAGCAAAATGCAGATAGGGGGAGAATAGATAAAGAATACCAGGTGGGGGAGAAGGTATACCTCAAGTTACAACCTTACCGTCAGAGCAGCGTCGCCGTACGCAAGAGTTTAAAACTCACCTCGAAGTATTTTGGGCCTTATGAGATATTGCAGAAAGTAGGTCCTGTCGCCTACCGATTGAAGTTGCCGGAGGGATCCCGAGTTCATCCTACCTTTCATGTATCGCAACTCAAGCGCGGGGTACCTCAGTCGGAGCAACCAGTGGAGACTACACCGGAGGTGGGGAATGACGGCCAGCTTACAACTTACCCGGAGCAGATTTTGGCCAGGAGGTTGGCAAAGAGGGGAAGTAGGGCCGTGACTCAAATCTTGGTAAAGTGGAGCAATCTGGGGGCTGAGAAGGCAACATGGGAGGATTACGATGAGATGGTGGCTAAGTATCCAGCTCTGGATCCTTGAGGTCAAGGATATTTTTATGGGGGGTGGAATGTAACGCATAGCTGAAGGCTGATGACGCAGAGGCTATACAATGGCGGTGGGGGGAGGTAGAGGAAACCGGAGAAGGTGAAGGTGAGCTGGGAAGGAGGTAGAGGAGTGATGGATTAGGGCTTCGTACCGTAGTGGGTGAGATGCGATGGGGTTGCCAGGGGGCTCCAGAGACTTCGGCGGGTCGGGCGTGAAGGGAGAGAAGGGAACCCGAATCCGTTATCTCAATAGGTTGGTTGGGATGAATGGACGAGGGCCTTCCAGAAGCAGCGGGCCTCCAAATCAAGCCCACGATGGGTCCAGATACATGCAGTTGTAACTGAATAACTACCCATTAACGGGTTATTACATTTTTAGCTCAGTATTAGAAGAAGAGTATAAATAGCTAAGTGTAAGTAGTATGAACTATGAAAAAGGAATACAATTCATTTCTCTTCCTCAACAACTTCCTCTCAATCCCAACTTCCTCTTTCTCTCTCTAGAACTCTTCTCCTACTCTCACAATTTCCCTCTAAAGCTCTGTTTCAATCCCCACCCGATTCTTACCAAGCATCAATTTGATCGGCTGGATCAAATTGAGCAAACCATCATCCTCACCAACGCAGAATTCAGAGCAATCTCATCATAAATCTGCGCTGGATCGTCCGGTTGACGATCTTCATCCTTACTGCCGTGCCCAGATCTCAGCCTGTAGCCTCACCGATCGGCTGCAGTTCGTCAGATCTGTTACAGATGATCAAGCAATTGCAATGCTTCTACCAACTTTAAATCAATCATACAAAATATTTGATAAACACTAGCCAAGGCAGAGTTTCCTATTCAAACAAAATTACAAAAGAAAAGAAAACATGTAAAACCGAACCGTAATTCACAATGGATGTTCACCCCAACCAATCAATAACTTAGATAGAAGGCTCAATCTAAACCGTTCATCGCTCTACGAACGGCGCACATTTAGCCTTTAATCGAAACTTCTAAAACAAGGGTGAGTTAAACACTCTGAACACCAAGTGTGGATGTGCAGTGCCTACATACACATATGTTTGCCAAAGCAGTGCCAGAATCACATTGTTTCAGCACATCTTTATTCCTGCAGTTTATTTGAAATCCAAGGACAGCATTTGTACATACATAGTTTCAAAAAATATACATACCCATGCCAAGCAGAGATGATTGTGGTACAATTAACCGCCCCGACTTACGTACTTCTATTCCGCAGCAGTTTTACTCGGTATGGCAAAACTTTGTACCCGCCCCAGAACGACCGACCGTCTCTTAAACTGTTTCTCTGGTTTTAGTTCTAACTCTGATTCGGTACAGTATTCGCAGGTGTGAGTATTGATCAGTTTGGTTAAATTTATTTGGTTTCAATAAAATATTTTTGTCTCGTTTAAATCTTTTAAAAACTGCTAAAAATTAACATATAATTATAGTTAATTTTATATTAAAATCTTTAATCTAAGGGTTCGTTCGGTTCACGGTTTGTAACATTCCGGTAAACTTCTATATTTTCTATTAAAAATATTTAAACCATTACCATTCAACTCAAATTGGATAGTTGTAAAAGGTGTTAGTAAATAGTGAAATTATAGTTGATTCCTAGATGGTACAAGTACTAAATTATTATGGATTATGAAATATTCTCATTATGGAAATCATTAATAGTAATATACTAATTCTTAACAACCTTTCACTTAAATGGCTTGATAAGTTAATAATAAATTTATCATTCCAAATATAAAATATACAACATTTTCGGTATATTACAAACCTTGAACCATGCGGCCCCTAAAAATAATAATGATTACCATCTCTAGTAATTTGATTACTATCTAAGACTAGTACATATTTTCTTTTTTAATGTTAAGACTATTATACGGTAATTTTTATAATTTAGGTTAATTCGGTTTATTGGGTTTTTCCGGTTTTCAATTTTTACAACTGAACTAAAGAGAATCACACATTAATCGGTCGGTTCAATAATTCGGTTTGAACAGAATAGTGCTCACCCTATTGTTCGGTTTATCTTGTATGAATGACCATCCCTGTACCATGTGATAATAACTGTACCTCCCAGAGTTTTCAAGAGTTGACAATTGAGCTATGGAAAAGTTAAACAGGCCAGTTGCAGCATGGTGAGTGCAAGAAAACAAGATACAGATGCAAGTGGTGGTCAGCTATCCTGCAACCAAAGAAAGGCAGCAATCTCTAATTATGCAACAGAAGATCTGAATCCTACAGAGCAATGCATATTATGAGAGAAAGAAAATACTGAAAAAAAGTATGTATATATATATAGAGCTAGGTTGGAATGCTATGAGTAGCAAACTGGCTCGTTTACCACCCATTTGTTTTCGATAATAAAACTTCCAAATCGATGATCGGCACCGTTGAACATGATCTAGATCATTTAAACTATTTAGAAATTAAATTTTATACTTTTTCGATATTCTTTTCTAGTCCATCAAGTGGACAAAAAAATAAATGGCTGAAAATAAATATCCTTCAAAAAGTGATGATAGGAGTCTTGTAATCAGGATCAAGAATATAGATCTTGTATTAAATAGTTTAAAGAATTTTCTAACAAAAATTCAATTAATTTAGATCTCTTTACACCGTTAAACGAGCAAAAGACTTATATCTACTATTAAAATTATAAATTTTGTAGCCTTTTGATCATAAGGTTAATGATGATAAAAAGATTTGAAATTTTATTTCTAGATACTTGTAGTGGTCTAGATCATATTCAACAGTGCCGATCGTCGATTTGAAAGATCCATCATCAAAAATATATGGGTGGCACCCGAGCCGGTTTGCTACTGATAGCATTCCAACTCAACTCTCTCTCTCTCTCTCTCTCTCTACATATATATATAGACAGAGAGAGAGAGAGAGTACTATTAATAATAGCATAATAGTGTTTGCTATCTACTTTTTATTTCTTGGATCCCTAGGGTTTGCTAATTGATGGTCGAACAATTATAATTAACAAAAGTAAAATATTTGAGACAATTATCTTATCTCTTTTCAGTTTCAAAGGAAAAAAAAAAGTTAAAAAAGATCATCTGTTATGAACAATCAATTAAATTCATGAATTTGTATTAATACCGTATAGAAAACTGGTACAACCATTAAAAAAGCAACATGTTGACTATCTAATCCGCAAGACAATTAAGGTTTCAAGCCTAGAAAACACAATTAGGACAAAAAAACGAAAAGTGGTATAACTCAAATCAGCCTGAGAAAGTACAACAACACACTTCATCCTTCATAGAATATGAATAAAGAAGGCTTTATAATCCTTGAAGCATCTTCACAATGAAGTGGGTTGCTCTGTAATCTGGAAGCATAGTAATTTTTCATGTTTGCTGATATCATGGAGACAAGTGCAAGCACAAAGATGTTTGTTGATATCATGGTTTTCATGTTGCGACAAAAAAAAATACCACATTTACCTGGGTCTAAAACCATTCATCAATGTCACATGGAGGAAATATCCAATAGCATCTTCTGAAAAAAAAAAGGAAATATTACTGTGCTACTAATGTAGAAAGCAGAACTACTTAAGAAATTGCATGAAGGTGCATTATTGCCCCTACATACCTTAGCTCCAAGATATTGCAAATTGTAGTACAGCAACTATGACTCCTTCCTCTGCGTCATAGATTTTGCTTAATTCTGACTGACGGGTCTCACAGGCCAGTAAATGGTTCCAGCGCCGCACAGGCTTTGCCTTCCAAAACAGTGCTGAGAGGTTACTTTTTGGCAATTACGGTTTGGTGGGGTTTTGCTTTGTTCCGTTGCCATAGAAAATGAGACAATTACTTCGCAGACCACTTCAGTGGGTGTGAAGCACCAACACTTATAGTAGGATTCCGGTGGAAATAGATTCCAGTTATCTTATCTCTAGCATAAAGAACACGGAGACAGATTCTGCAAATTACAAACGCATGAACTTTAGTTAATCTTTTTCTTTCCTTGTGTAGTCCTTTAATGCCAAGTATGTTCATCATGAAGCCAATAAAGTCACGAATCAGTTTGAGAATTTTCTTTGCCTATGTGCTTCTTTAGTTATGCCCCAGTCTGATTTCAGTGCGTTCATGTTTTACAAGAGAAAAGAAATACAATCAACTATGGCCATTGCTCTACTGTTATCTCATTGTCCGGCAGACAAGAGTCTGCAAAACCCACATGCAGCATAACACTACATAGCAATTCTATAAGGTGAAGATATGTGAGAATACGTAATACTTCTAGGTTTTATCAGATATATAAGATTAGCATATTAAAAATACTATAAAAAGTGAAAAAAAAAAAAAACAATATGAGAACATCACTAGTTATTAAGTTCCTCGGTGAGGTATGGTGTACGCTGTACAACCATCTACTTCTCATGGTCGACCAGTAATATGCCAGAAAATTTGTTGGAAACTCTTTAAAAGATAGGCGACTGGAACTCCTATCTCTCTCAATCAATTGAGCGAAAAGCTTAAATTAGATTAATAAAAGCTTAAGTAGAGTCAACTAAATACAATGCTAAGATAGACATAAAATTGACCAGTAATTGCATAATTATAATAGCTCTCTAACTTCAAATGCCTCGAGCATGCGGCAATAACAGCCAACTACTGAGTGCTATTGGATCATAAGCTATCAAACCATATTTAACATTTTATAATTTTCTTTGTACAATTTCAAGTGCATCAATCCAACTTCAAAAAGCCTATCCTACCATCCCTTTTTAATGGATAGCCTATAATTTTCATAACACAGTAACCACTACTTAGTATGGAATTCTTAAAGGCCCTTGTAGAAATAATTAGTATAATATGTGGATGATTAAATGTTCTTGATAAATCTTCACGAGATTTTATCTGAGTGATAATGAAAATTAGGGACCGGCAATACTAGGTTCTATACGGTAGTCATTTAGTTGAGAACTTATTTAGGGACACATTCTACAGAAAATGATGACCAGTTTACTATCATTTCAGCAATAAGATTAGTTAAATATTGCAAAACAACAATTGTTCTCCAAAAGCTTAAGCTACCAGAGAACGGTATTCTACATTTTTATCTTCAACACTCCCCCTCAAATCGGGGTTCGAGGTTTTTTAATAAGCCTAAGACGTGTACCTAAATTAAATAAGAGAAAATTAAATGAGACTACAAGTCTGATAGGATTCAAACTCGGAACCACCTGCTCAGGTATCATGTTAAATAATTTGAAACAACTATTGTTCTCCAAAAACTTAAGCTACTAGAGAATGGTATTTTTATTATTTATTTTCAACAAGATCGTAGATACTTCTATCGGAAAAGAACAAATGACAATAAGGCCTACATACATTCTTCTGTACAAACAGGAACTGAATGCTAACCTTGGGCAAGAAATTAGATACGACTTCGGCAACTTATACAGAGTTACTGGAAGCGCAGGGATGCGAGAACCATAATAAAGTTCCCTTTTGCAAAATACTTGAAGCAGTTCCATCATCATAAAATCAGAAGTGATGTCCTCCACACCATCTATCCTTCTAAATGAAGTAGAATCATCTTCAGGCATTTGTAATGCCCACATATTATTTAGGAGTAGCAAATTTTTACCCTCTCCTAAGAAATGAGCTTCCAAATTCATCTATTAAAACCGTATTTTACTTCTAAACAGTCCATAGATCAGCAGCTTGCAAGTCTCCATGTTTGAGCAATATCATGAAACTATGTAGAATCTCAGCCACCTCACAATTCTTGCAGTATGACTGATTAAGATCATTGCGACTTTCATAAGCAATCAGAAATTTCTAAAACACTGAAGCAGTTCACTTAACTAAGTTCTGATTCGCTGACTAAGGCAGAATATACAACATAGAGAGGATTGAGACAGATTCGACCATCTCCGTCATCAGAGCTACCCTCCACATTTCCTGCCAAAACACATAAAAATCCTATATATATATATATATGAGTTGGCACCCCCACTCATCCGCCACCCCCACAGCCTATCCTGCTTCCGACAACATATTCAGCCAAACTACAGAATTTGTAAATTCCATATGGACTAAAAAGGCCAAAATTTTACTTTTGAAGACCCATTCGACATATGATATACGGCTCTGTGATGCACAACAACGTCAGGATATTAATAAGGCTCAGAGAAAAGACCCAACTTCAGAGAAAAGACCCAACTTCAGAAAAATGACTATAATGGACAATTGATCATGGTCTAAAATGCTTAGTTACCACACAGCTAAGTAAATAAGTTAAAAAATCATATCCCCTGTTTCTAATAATATATGACCCTCCAAAACCTGAAAATAGTCTCTGAGCAACCTGCTCTGGCAAATCAAACAGAATCCTCACCAGACACTTTAATGCCAGATCTCCTTTACAGGAATATCAGTTGTGCCACCCCTTAAAGAAGATGGTTGATGTCAATAAAGTTTACTTTTCCTGTTAAACAAGAATTTCACTTCTGGAGAGAGCATAGATCATAGACTTGCATGTCTCGCTACTCGGAACAAAACCCAATGTAAGTAACCTATCCTGCAGTTCTAGAGACTCAGCCATGTCATTCTCCTTGCAGTATGCCCTCATTAGAGCATTGTAACTCTCATTGTCATAAATCACAAGTTCCTGAGAAAAATACCTCAGAAGTGATTCTGCCTTACCAAATTCTCTTTGCCGACAATAGCAACGAACCAGGGCACTACAAATGACAGAGTCAGGCACGAGACCTGAGTCTATCATCTCCGCCATTAAGAGCTCGCCCTCAGAACTCTTGCCTAGTCTACAGAGACAACTAATAATTATCTGATATGTCTCCAAATTAGGCCGGACATCTCTCCCAACCATCTCTTCCTGCAATTCGATTGCCTCCGGCGCACAATCACATTTACAAAAGCAATCGATGATCATATTATATATCTTCAAATTCAGACCATGCCCATCATGTAGCATCCAATTCAGTAGATTCCTCGCCACATTCGGCCGGTCCTCCGCGCACAGTGCACCGACTAGTTTCTCATAGCTATCCAAGGAAACGACAACTCCATACTTCCGAAGCTGCACAACCAAATTCAAGCAAGAAAGCAACTTCCCACACTTCACATGTCCTTCCACGACCACCCCGCAGGTAATACTATCGGGAACCAACCCGCTCGAAAGCATCTCATTAAGTAGAGCCCTCGCCTCTCTCATCCTCCCTTCCTTGCAATATCCAGCTACAAGAGCACGGTACGCAAGGCCGTCCGGGCTGAGGCCCCTCTGAAGCATTCGATCAAACAGCCGGCGCGCCTCCGCCACCCGCCCGTCTCTACACAATCCACTCATCAGAACAGTGTAGGACACCAAGTCGGGCTCGACCCCTCTGCGGAACATTACGTCGAACAGATACAGTGCGTCGGCCAATCTCCCTCTCCTGCAATACCCATCAAGCAAAGTATTGTAGGTCACGATATCAGGATCGAACCCATCGGATTCCCACTCCTCCAAGAACTCCCCGGCCTTCTCCGCGCCCTCTCCCCGGCACAGCGCACGGATCAAGATATTGAAAGTGTACGAATTCGGGTCGACCCCGGCGCTCCGCATGCGGCGATAGAGCTTCCACGAGAGCTCGAACTGGCCAGCGTCGACGAGGGCGCAGAGGAGGCAGTTGAAGGCGGCGACGTCGGGGGCAAGGCCGATCCGGAGCGCGCCGCGGCACGCGCGCAGCGCATCGACGACGCGGCCCGATCGGGCGAGGACCCTGACGAGGAGGCCGAACACGGCGGGGCTCCAATTGCACCCGGCCTCGGCGGCGGCGGCGGCGGCGAGGGAAGCAAAGGCGTCGGCTTTGGGGTGGGCGCGGAGGAACTCGGCGAGGAGGGCGGCGGCGTGGCGGAAATGGAGGGAGGAGGCGAGGGTGTGGACGAGGAGGGAGAAGTGGAGCGGAGAGGGGGGGAGGGGGAGGTGGGAGCTTGCCCAGCGGAGGAAGAGGAGGGAGGGGAGGGGGAGGGATTGGGAGCGGAGGAGAACGAGGGCGACCTCGCGGGGGCCGAGGAAGGGGAGGAGGTGGGATTCGCGGACGGGGTGGAGAGGGGGAAGGTGGGGGCTATGGCGGAGGCGGGAGACGACGAGGTCGACGGTGGAGCGGGCGGGGTTGAGGGAGAGGGGGAGGAGAGAGGGGAGGGATGGAGATGATGGAGACGGTGAGGATTTTGTTGGGATTAGGGTTTCGTGGAGGAGGAGGAGGGAGGAGGAAGAAGGAGACGACGAAGAGGAGGAGGAGAAGTTCCTGTACAATTTTCGGTGCATGGATATATGGATCACCGCCATTACTAAAGAACAAATGAAGTGGACACCATTAATATAATGTTTTTAAGATTATATATATCCAATCCCATTGAATCGACACGTTGGATCCAAATCCACTACTTATAACCATCTAATTCCTTACTCAATTCAAATCATAAGAATTGAAACTCAAACCGAGAGAGACATAACAAGTGTACTCTAATCAACGTAAGGGGGACTGAATTAGAGAAAATTCCCAAATAAACAGAGAGTAGTTCATTACTGCATGAAAGAAATAGGGTGCATGCATACAGACGTAGATTAGCAGCGCACGAAATAGGATTCACTGATGAAGAGAAATAATGAGACGAGCACTTCCCCCGACCAGTTGTTTGTCGGTTTCGGATGAAGCTTTCTACTACTTCTGCCTCTTGTAGATCTTATGCAAGAAGGACTTCAAAACCTCCTGCACAGCTTTACTCGGCTGGGCTTCAATCGACGTGATTAGCTTTTCATAGCTCTTGCTCTCGTAGTCGGCAAAAACACCCTGGAGATTTTTTTTTTTTTTTTTTTTTTTTTTTTTAAAAAAAAAAAAATAGAAAAGAGAAATAAGCTGAGTATACCATGATTAGAAAATCAATCAGATACTATTCTTGTTTTTCATTAGATTTGCCAAAGGATGTGACCGAGTAAACATTTCAAAAGGTTAAGATTAATAAAAAGTACAGAAAGCAATATGGTACGTCTGATGGTTTGGGTGTGTCTTAAAATGATGAAAAAGGAGAGCAATAGTTAGAGGAAAGAAGATAATATACAAAATCTGGTCATTTATTGATTCAACCAACCATGGTTTGGTTAAAATAGGAGGGTGAATTTTCAGTTCAAACCTCAAGATTGAGATCCTTATACAGAGCCTTCACTTTAGCAACGCATTCTGAATCTGCCTTTCCATAATTCTCCTGAAGATTAGCATGAATGTTACTGCTTTTAACCTTTCCGTGTCATCTGCATCATTGGGAAAGAAAGGAGCAAAGATAGTAGGCCTTACAGACAAAAGTTTATTCTGGCTCTCATCAGCACGCTCGAGAGCCTGCACGACTAGCCAAGAGCACTTGTAGTCTTCGATGTCGGTTCCAATCTATCACAAAAAAAATTTAGACTCGAATAAATCCTCGATCATATATGAAGCACCCAGTTAGCATTAGAAAAGAGAATCTTATCTTCTCACATTCTGCTGGGCCATCAATATACAAAGAGGTACACGGACTAACCTTACCGATAACTTCAGGATCACCAAAACAATCGAGGAAATCATCCTGAGAGGAAAATGCAACCGTCAATGACAGAAAATAACAAAGCACATAGCGGTTAAAAGTGAAACAATTTGCCGATGTTATTATTATATATATGCAAGAGTCACCTGAACTTGAAAATATGTTCCCATCTCGACGAGAATGTTCTTGACGTCAACAAAGTTGTACAAATTTTCTCCGGACATTAGCAGCGCACAAGCAACCTTCACAACATAACAAAAGGTAATTTAGTCGTCCCAAGTAACATTCTTCTTGATACAACTTGTAGAAGGGAATGAACACAACAGTTGCGATACTTAATAGTTCACTTATAGTGCACATAGAAGGGAGATCCGGTAGCAATAAAAACACAAGTATTCAAATTTGACTAGTTTCTTATTTCATTTTCTCCTTTTTATATATTAGATAGTAGTAATAGTGAGAAGTCAGGGCATCAGGTGGGGAAAGTAACGAACAAATTAACTTTCCAAAGAAGGTTATAATCATGTTTTCCACAAGAAAGCAGCTAAGCGTCGTGAAGTTGATTTTCACTATGTACGAGAAAACGTAATAGCAGTATATCACCCCTAAAGTCGGCGACTCAAAACTGTCTAACGATAAACCGACCCTGAAAGAAAAACAATAAAAAATAAAAATCTTCGTTAGGCCTTATGCCGTAGCTTTACTTGTTCAGTCTTCTTACTCGCTTCATAAGCAATGGGTGAAAAGACCTATATCACTAACATATATAAAAGAAGGCAGGTTCGGTAAATATTATTTCCTAGCATGACTATGGGAAGATTCTAGAAGGATCATAGTTTGATTGTACCTTAGTTCATCTTAAGCGACAACGAATAAAAAAATATCAAGGACAACCCAACTAAAAGAATAAGTACCACG
This sequence comes from Tillandsia fasciculata, assembly GCA_029168755.2. Lineage (NCBI taxonomy): Eukaryota > Viridiplantae > Streptophyta > Magnoliopsida > Poales > Bromeliaceae > Tillandsia > Tillandsia fasciculata. The sequence continues at coordinate 17,778,616 of CM054948.1, forward strand.
ACAACATTACATGTTTATAAGGCAGTAGAAATGATAAGAAGGGCTAGATCATGTCGTGCATTCTTTCGTCACTATCCATTTTTTAAAAAATGGACGTAATATCTATGAAAATTACGTGATGCACTCATTTCCAAACAAATAGGCAGAACGGCAGCTAAAAGTTACTTGCCTGACTGTTTATCGTTACTGGGAGGTCCACAACATAAACAAAAATGGAAAAATATTAAAAAATTTGATTTTGCTGAGGCAAAAAAATTGAAACTCAGAACAAAGAATAGCAACTCTATGATGGGAACAAAATCAAATATATGCGAACAGTTATATCAACAGCAGCGCACTGAACTATTTATTCATCTCAACTTACCGGAAGGTAGAACGAATAGTAAGCTGTTTTGTATTGAACAATCCGGCAGTAACTGCGCAACACGTCAGTAACATCGATGATTAGCAATAGCTTTGTAGCAGGACATAGCACTAGAAAAAGAAGTTAAAGAATCAAAATGCTTCTTGAGTTATGAAGAAAGACAAATGACACTTTAAAAACAAATAATGACTGATGATTACTCCATAGCCTATGTATTTGCAATTATGCTAGTTCATTATTAAAATGTTCAATCAAATGTTAGCCCTTTCGCATACACTGGCAGTATATATTTTGATAGATCTTTTTCTCCTTCATGAGTTGTAATCAGATCTAGCATCTGTCCGGAAGCTGTCTGAAACTCAACCTAGAAGGAAAAATATATGAAATTACAATAAAGTAGAAATTCTGGAGTAAAAAACCAACTACAAACACAAGTAAAAAGATAAGTACCTCATTGAACAGATCAAGGAGATCTACATAGTAACGTTTTCCCTTGAAATGCCGTTTAAGGATTCGAGGAATGTGGTTGCGAAGTATAATCCCATCGTTTACGGCAATAAGACCAACCTACGGTAATATACAAAATGAATTGGTTACTTCTTCCAAGAGTATGATAGAATTATAGTTAATTGTGCATAATAGTTCAGCAGTACGTGTTGTCAAATGACACATCTAATCAAGTTAGCGATGAACTAATCATACAATATAGTCCCAAACCACGTGTTGTCAAATGACACATCTAATCAAGTTAGCGATGAACTAATCATACAATATAGTCCCAAACCAGAGAACCAGTATACTCACAGCCAAGTTTGCCACATGCCTTAATGGCGCTGTATCAAGTTTTGGTTACAATCTATCAAACAGGGGCGGTAATACTTATATTGTGACGCCCCAACTTCCCAGGAGGTCACCCATCCTAGAATTACTCTAGCTCTAACATGTTCAACCCTCTTAACCTCTTGGGCCTTGCTACCACCGAAAATGCTATAGCCGGGTTAAGAGGTTTATCCCTATTTATACCTTATATATAGGACTAATCTACATCCTGGGGGTGTCACATATATTATGGCCACACTAGAAGTAGCACTGTTGCAATCTTTGCGTACATCCTCTATTCGTATTTACAATTTGCTCTCTACATATTTTGAGATGGATACTACAAATTTTTAGCAGGAGAGCTAAGGTTCCGTCTGCACAAGTTTCTACACAAGTATAATTTCCAGGGAGAAGATGAAAAAATTCCCTGCAGTATAAGCCCAACTCCATTTATGGCCCTGCTGTT
>CM054948.1:17780364-17832864 GCA_029168755.2 Tillandsia fasciculata
TTTCTCAGAATTTTTCGAACTGTTGGCGGAGCCCGTTCTCACTATCGGGCATCCGATCAACGCGAAACTTTTCTGTGGTCTTAGAACATATTTACGGGGCTCCCGTAATTTTCTCGGAATTTTCTGACACTGTAAATTTTTTACTAAAAATCTGGACCCCCCTTCTCCAATAAATTTTTTAGATTCTCCATTTTAACCCGATTTGGGCCCAACTCGCGTCCAAATGTTCCTTACTTCCCCAACTTTCATAACAATAGTATTTCATACCACCTTTATTTACATTTATTTATGTGCCGAAAATCCGGCACTTTACATTCTACCCCCCCTAAAATAAGTTTCGTCCTCGAAACTTGAAATCACAACTCGCTACTTCTAGTTAATCGAGAGGGGAAAACTTGTCCCCACTACTGGGCTCACTGTATGTCGCTACTGGGCCTCAAACTGCCCCGCTCGCCAGATCACACGATCAACTCACTAATGAGTCCCTCTCTCAATCCAGGGACAAACTCAGACCCGGTATCTGGCCACTTTCACCAAAATGGGTGAAAGACACAGTTGAGCACTTGTTCTCTCAATTGCCACGAATGACCCAGTTTTTTTCATTTGCGAAATTTTTTCTTTAATTCCGCCATCATTCTTTTCACAACGAGGTTGCATCTGCAACTAATTACACTTACCGCATTTTCTTTCCGATCGCTCAGCTGCCTAATGTGGAGGGCAAAGGCCAATCCAGGAGTTCTCAGCTATCTCCCACACGATACTAGCACCGGAGTCCACGAGTTACTAGCTAACCCGTCTATTCGGAATACTAATAGTCCACAGACCACGGTCCAATAGGGGCCTATAGCCCAAAATACTAGCCTAACACTGTGCAACGGCTCTCTCTCTAGCCCACAGATCCAAACGTCATATGGGTAGATCCTCGATCAGGACTACTATCCCAACACTCCCACTAGGAGCTACAATACCTCAATCATCACTAGCACTACTGCCTGATCATATCACACTCTCAGTGTACTAATAGCCTCAAGGCTCACACGTGGCATTCCACGTCCACGGGTCATCGCTCGGACTACCGTCCTGACCAAATCTCTATCATGCCCCGCCATCAGGTCTCGGGCCGCTGTCTCTCACAGCTGACTGCGCCTGCCCACTGGGCTACATGCCCACAGTCCACAAACATGGTCCAGGCACGGATCGTCCTAACGCGAACCCGCAAATCGTCGCCACGCGACCACTATGCTCCACTGAGCGAAAACTAACTAACTAGTCGTCAATCCACAATATCGAACTCTGTATCGACTCTGGCCACACAGGGCAAAGGCTAACGTGTCACCTAATCAGCTCTCTCTGGCTAAACAACACTTGTGCTCCATGAGCACCCAAACAGTTGGGCATCCAGCGCCCCCATGCTAACTCACAAATATTCAGTGCTAAGCGATTTGCTTAAGCACCCCAACGGCTCTTGTGCAACTCTCCCAACTAGGTCGAGGGCACCACAATAAACATCACCAACTCTGGTGATTAACTCGCAAATCCTGTGGTGGCAATCCTTGCCATTACACCTATCCCTCAGAACGGCGCCACAAAACTCTCGCTCTTTCGAAAGGTTCTCGCATTTGAAGCCTATTCTAGGCCTCACCAACACTACTACGTGGCAAACTAGCCACAATCAACACGCCAGACGGTCACTACCGTCATCAGGGGCGAACTCACGCCGCCTGGCCCGTAAATCTTTCTTGCCCTAACCCTTAGGACATTAACTTGCTTCTCGCGACATAGCGATCACCAGCGATTCTATGAGTCGGTCTCTCACTGGACCTTACTAACCATACTTTGCCAGAACCTAGCTGACACAAGTGTAAAACACCCTATGCTGAAGGTTGGCTGTGCCGACGAAAGTTCGGCGGCCACTGCCATTCTCTTTACTGTCGCCCCTACAGGCGGCGACGCCGTATACTCATACGTTGTTTGTTGCAGCCTCAGCTCGCTGCGCTATCAGCCCTGGAGCCTATCTATCTTTTCCGACTGTCACATCGACGCCACACTTAGGCGTTGGAATCAGCTTTCCTGTCGGCGGAAAATTTTGCTGACGGCAAGAAGCTTGACCTGCTGCTGGATCACACCAACAAGTGCGGTCACCTTCTATAGCAGCTCGTGTACTTGTTCGACCAGAGCGCTCCGGGCACGAGTCGAAACAAGCGCGTATTCCTACATGGTGTCATCGCTAATATGCACACCACAAGAACCGATTTGCCCGAATTTAGCCATTTGAGCAACGCGCAATCTATATACCGACAAAAAGGCTCGTCAACCCAATCATGCGAAAGTATAAGAGGGTACTCTCTTTTCATCTCCAACATTACGTTGTCGGCCCGCCAACGTAATATCCGAAGAATGAAAGCTCGTTGCCCTCGATCAGTCCCAACATCCTTTTTGGGAACGACAATACCAACTCAAGTGCTTTCGCCCATGATCTACACACTCTCTAGTGCTAATCCCTAGGGTCTCCCTAAGGTTTGCTAACCACCTAGGACTATTCCTAGGCTCTGATACCACTCTAATCTGTCACGCCCCGAGTCCGCCAATTTGTACGGTTCGGGCACGCCAACAGACCCGCCAATCGGGTAAAACCTTTTTCTACCCGAAAGGAACGGTAACATCCATAATAACACAACAAGTGTATGCGGAAGCTCAATATCAGAGTACTAAAAATCACTATAAATTTAAAACTTTCATTTAATAACTAATGCGGAAATGAAAGCATACAGGAGTGAACCATAAATTAAACTTATTACACTTTACAATTCTGAACTTGCAAATAAAATTATTATATTTTCTTTACATAATTCCTCACCATACAAGGTTCACTCAAGAAATATATAGAAAGGGATACCTCTGCTAGACCCTCTAGGTCACTATGCTGCTGGGCCCTTGCCCCTGTCGTATGCCTCGCTGTCGTCTGCATCTGATCTGTCTCGACCGCTGCATCCATTCCCGAACCTGTGGGGGGTCACCCAAGGGGTGTGAGAACTTACGAGCGAGTTCCCAGTGGGTTCAACCACCGAGAGAGAGTGTCCTACACCACTTGGTCCAATGGAAGCAATAATAATAGTGTGCTAGGAACTAAAATCCTCAACATCAATATGCAGCTATGCAATAATATATCCCTACACTATCTGTGTACAACCATCGACCCAGCACTACTCTGTCTAGCCACACTAGGCTGCTAAGCACCAACTCGGCCACTATGCCGCTGTATACAGGGTCAACTAACCCGGCCACCTTGGCCACTCTATTTTTCTTTATTCTTTAGATTCTGGTGCTTTAGTTCAAGTTAACCCTCAGAAATTTCTTATCCAACGGGCCCCAGCCCGGTAGTCCTGCTACCATAAGATAAGATTTCTAAGGTTGCCGATAACACTCCGCAAGTGTTACCCCGTCCTACGGGAAGAAGCGTCCCGAACGGGTCTCTACCCGGGAGAGGGATACTGCCCGTACCTCCAACATGGGCTGGCTTCACCGTAGGTCCGCCCGTTTTATCTTTATATTTTCTTTCTTTTCTTTTTATTTAGTTCTTAGCCTCTTGCCTTTTTTTGAACACTTGCTTTCCTTTCTTATTCGAGCTTATAGCTCCTTTTTTGCCACTGGCAAATCACTTTCTCTTTTCTTTGAGCATTTAGCTCCTTGCTTTCACTTTTAGCCCTTCGAAAGTACCTCGTCCGACGGGTCACTGCCCAAGGAGTCCTGCTCCACTTGACGAGTCTCAAATTCGAAGGCGTCATTTACATTTTCTTTATGCTTTTAGCCACTTTTAGCTTGCTTTAATCTTTGCCTTTTTGCAATAATTTTTCTCTTATCCTAGGTCTTGCCATAAGGATAACCAGAGAGTCTCCTGGACTCTTAAACATTTCTCTTTTATTCTTTAACTCAAATTGAAGTTAAAGTTATTATCCATTTGCCCACACACCCTATGACCTTCTAGGGTTATATTTGATCAGCTCACTTAACCTTGGGATCTTATCCCACTTTCCTGATTCCTCATTGAATCCTAGAGTTAACTTAACTCTATTTTCCTGTTCCACTATTAACTTAGAGTTATACTGACTCTATTTCCTGTGTTTCTTTTATATCTCCACATTGATCCATTTCTTGTATCTTCTTTACTTTCCTGTTTTCCCTTTCATATCTCCACATTGATCCATCTTTTCCATCCTCTTTATTCCTTACGGAATCCTAGAGTCAACTTGACTCTATTTTCCTGTCTGTGAGTTTAAACTCTTCTAGCTCAACTTAGGTCCCTTTACCTAAGTCTCATGTCATACTGTCCTAGAGTTCCTTGACTCTATGCTGACCTCTAGGTCATCTTAGGTTTCCTCTACCTAAGTTCCATGTCATACTCATCCTAGAGTTCCTTGACTCTATGTTGAACACTAGTTCTCCTTAGGTTCTATACCTAAGTTCGTGTCATATACACCCTAGAGTTTTCTGACTCTATGTTGATCACTCTATCCAGTGTCCTTAGGTTATCACTAAGACCATGCCACTCATCCTTCCTAGGATAACTCCTAAGTTGATGTCACTCGTCAAACCCAAACTAGGTTTTCTCCTAGGTATACCAATCAACCCCTATACTAGGTTTCTCTAGTCTTACTACCAACAAGTTCTGTTCCCTTATATCACATGATTTCTAGGGTTGTACCCTAACATGATCACAGTCATCAAGTAATTACTCATTTCTACGCATGCAATTATTTTCATATTCATCATAAAAATAATATTTATCCTCTAAGTCCTTTTTGCACATGAAAATGAATTATCTCCTTTTGGCAACTGACAGTTGCATTTATCATCTGTGTCCATCTACACATACAAATTTATCCCCTATTGTGGATAAATCATAAATATCACTTTTCCTCTAAATTTCTCTACACATGCACATATATCATCTGTTATTGGCAACCAACAGTTGCTCTTTTCATCTGTGTTCCTCTAAACATGCAATCTTATTCATAATTACCTAACGCCTCTAACAGGCTACTATCATGCTTCGAATCGAAAAGCAAAGGAGCAAGGGGAGAGGTCACCCAATTTCGGCAGAATTCCCCACCTTGTAGTGTACCCAATTGCTTGTAGACACTTGCAATTGGTCTCCGCGCGATTCCACTTGTCTCCTCGAGCTTGCACGCAAAACGATGCACTTCTCTCGAGTCTGCACGCAAAACGGTGCACGTCCACCAAACCTGCACGCAAAACGATGCACGTCACTAAAAACCCGCACGCAAAACGGTACGCGTCATTTTAGTCTGCACGCAAAACGGTGCACGTTAAATCAACCGGCACGCAAAACGGTGCACGTACCTCAAATCTGCACACAAAACGGTGCACGGTCTACTGTAGGGTTGCACGTAAAATGGTGCACATTTTTCTAACCCTGTATGAAAAACGATGTATAATATTAGAAAGTGCACGCAAAACGATGCGCGACAACACAACCGGCACGCAAAACGATGCACGTACCTCAAATCTGCACGCAAAACGGTGCACGTCTTTTCCAACCCTGCACGAGAAACGATGCATAATATTAGGATCGACACGCAAACAAAACGTGTGCGCGACAACACGATCGGCACGCAAAACGGTGCACGTACCTCAAATCTGCACGCAAAACTGTGCACGTTCAACTGTAGGGTTGCACGCAAAACGGTGCATATTTTTCTATCCCTGTACGAAAAATGATGTATAATATTATAAACTACACGCAAAACTGTGCGCGATAATATAAGTTGCACGCGAAACGGAGCACATACCTCGATTTGGCACGTAAACGGTGCACTTTTTCTTTTTCAACGTTGCACGCAAACGCGTGAACGTTTTCCGAGTTTGCGCCCAAAACTGTGCATTTTTGCCGAATCCGCACGCAAAACGGTGCATTTTTTTTTACAACTTGCACGCAAAACGAGACGCGCCAAAAATATCTGCGACAGTCCGGGCAGCAACGGCACAATTGAAGTCGGCGCAAAACGGTACGGGGGTCAAATCTAATGTCCAAAAAGAGGCTCAAAAATTGTGCCAAAAATACCACAAAAAATGACGAACGGTCTACTTCGACAGCATCGCGTAGTCCATCTGGCTTTTTTTTTAGAATACTTTGCGCGCTTCATGAGGTCGTCGACGCGCCAAAAATTTCCACAAAATTTCCTCTCCCTCTCTCCCTTGCGCTCGGTTGGAGAAGAAGAAAAAACAGGAGAAGAGGAATGGTGCGGGGAAGAAAGGAAGAAGAAGAAGAGAAGAAGAAAAAGGGGAGGGTGGTCCATGGACCGAGTTTACGAAGACATCTAATGAGGAACTGCCGTGTGGCGGTCCACCACACAAAGGTGCGTGCACCCGGTCCACGTGCAAACGTTGCACGCGTCCCGCGCAGGAAGGCGCGCTTCCCCAGCGCGCCAGCTGCATGCCTTGCGCAGCACGCAACCGTCTCGAGCCGCGCGCCAACACCGTCTCGAGATCAGTTTTTGATTCGTTTTCTGTCCATTTTTCGTCCGTTTCCTTCCAAATTTGACAGGCGGCTTCGTTTCAGTTTAATTTACCACAAAAAAATTTAAATTTTCACTTTGGGCCATTTTTGGGCCACCAAAAGCCTCGCTGTATCCAAAATTATTGGCGGACCCCGTTCTCGCAAACCGGGTATCCGATCCACGCGAAATTTTTACTGTCGCCTTAAAACATAATTACGAAGCTCCCATAATTTTCTCAGAATTTTTCGACACTGTTGGCGGAGCCCGTTCTCACTATCAGGCATCCGATCAACGCGAAACTTTTTCTGTGGTCTTAGAACATATTTACGGGGCTCCCGTAATTTTCTCGGAATTTTCTGACACTGTAAATTTTTTACTAAAAATCTGGACCCCCCTTCTCCAATAAATTTTTAGATCTCTCCATTTTAACCCGAATTGGGCCCAACTCGCGTCCAAATGTTCCTTACTTCCCCAACTTTCATAACAATAGGATTTCATCCCACCTTTATTTACATTTATTTATGTGCCGAAAATCCGGCACTTTACACGAACACGCGGTGATCATCCGCGCGCTCCCGCCCAGCGCCCGAATTGTCAAGATGCTGCCACGTGTCCCGCCTCCCCGTGCTCCGCACGCCCCGCGCACGAGCAGCGGCTGGCACCCGCCAATGGCAGCGCACCACGTGGCTAGGCGCGATCCACGCTGCGGTCCACGCTGCGCGCCTTGCGCCGAGTCTTTCGGATAGTTGTCGGCCAATCAGAAGGCGCCAATCGCGGCGTGATTGGCGCGGCTCGGTCAATCCCGTGCTGCCACGTGGCCCGCACGCGTTTTCGCTGGTCCCGATGCATGTGCCTGGGTCCGCAAATTGGGCTCAATAGGCCCGTTTAGCCCAGAAATAGTCGATTTTGACCGTTTTCGTGCGCTGAGTCCGTTTTTAACGTCCGTTTGACGCACAATTCACTAGATACACCAAAAATAGATATTTTCTCACCGCCGACCACACAAACAAAGCACACGGGCCCTCGGGACACCATAGGTGACAGGGATAAGAGCCTAACAGTATAGAGATCTAGAGGGTTTAGTGGTATTTTACCATTTTTGTATTTTAGAATGAGCATTATATTTTGGTGAGTATAAATAAAAGAAAATTGTAACTAATTGTTATATAGCAAATGTTCATTTTACTATTTTATTTTAGTTTTATTCAGTTGTATTTATATTTAAACTTGAATGTTCAGTTTAGTAATAATTTTACTCTGATATATATGCATTCATATTGCGCAGTCGCTATTTGAGATCATTATCGTTCTTTTCGGATATAGAGATGTCATATCCGATTGGCGGGTTTATTAGCAGGTCCAAACCAACCAAATTAGCGGTCTCGAGGCGTGACGCCCGCTATCCATATTCGAAGCCATGTTAGAGCTGTGGTGGCGAGGTGGATACATATCCGGAGCCACCTTCGAGCCGCCCTAACCCGGGTTTCATTTTACAAGCCCCGCTATCATTAGAGGTCATTGTCAGAGCTCTCACGTGTGTCTCAATTCGTTGGCTACTTCCCTAAACCTTTTTTTTTTCTAATTTTTTTTAAATTTATAACTTTTGGGTATTTACTAAAATTAAGGTATTTTGATTTATACTTTCTCAGAAGAGAAAATTTAAAACAATTCTATTTCTATACAATTTTTAACATTTTAAAAAAAAAGAAAAAAAAAAAAAAAGAACTGAAACGTAAAAACTTTTAGAGTAGATAAGCGTAAAACTTCTTAACCAGTCATCTCCTTCTAATTCTCTTTTTCTAAAAGTGAGTACTGTTTTGTACAATTTAGAGTAAATTAGAGTGATCCAAATACTTTAAATATCAAATGTATTTATATAAATTAATATTATTTTGAGCAAGTATTGTACTATAAAAAAGGAAAAAAAAACTCTTGTATTAAATTCCAAAGTTCTCAAAAAGGCCCTAAGTTTTAATAGGACTATCTACTTTTTCTTTTAGTTAATTTGGCTTCTTTCTCTTGTGCTCTTTCTTTTTCTTTGCTCTCCTTCAACTTCTCTAATGGAGTAGGTGGTGTTTTTTATTATAATGGCATCAGTATAATAAAATTAAATTATAAAAATATATTTTTATAATATTTTAAAATAAATATTTTATTTATATTTTATCTACATTTAAAATTAAATTATAGGGATATATTATAATTATATATGTGTCGCTATACATCCTAGCGACTGCATATATAGCGATACTAATAATAAGTATTATTATTTTTACTAGCAGTACTTTTTTTATATTTTAAAAATACTTAAAAATATTATTATATCGTAATTTTATTATAATGTATGAAATAAAATGATAGTTTGTGCTAAGTAGTTTGTAGATAGTCAACATTGTTGCCTTGCATTTTTCATATATAATAGAGTGAATTATGAGAGGATAATATTTCACATGTAACATGATGTAAAGGTTGCTAGATAAGGGAGGTGTTGACTTTCAACATACCTAGCTAGGATTAGCGCCTATTAACATGCATGCAATATGCATCATAACCTTTTAGGTACCGTTTGGATGTGGCTTATACCGGAATGAGTTATACCAGGTATAGGTATAAAGTAAGGGATAAACCTGGTTTAAACCTAAATTGTGTTTGGTTGGGAATGAGGGATAAACCTGGTTTAAACCTGGTATAAGAAAAGAAGTGTTTGGATTGGGGATGAGAAATAAGAGGTATAAAGTTGACTTTTATAATTAATGACGATGTGACCTTTATTTTTATGTATATTATAAATTTGATAATTAAAGAATGTATTAGAATATTTTAAGTAGGAGTAAAAATTTTAATTTTAAAATTTATATATAAATTTTACAAAAATTATAAAAAATTATATAAATTTTACAATTTTAAAATTAATATTATTTTTTAAAATTATAATTTTATAAATATATATAATATAATAAAATATAAATATATTATAATTTTAATAAAATATAAATATATATAATTTATAAATATAAAAAATTAATTTTAAATTATTTATAAATTATATTTAAATATTTTTTAAAATTTAAATATTCTAATTAAAAAAATTAAGTAAATTTAATATTCTAATTAAAATTTAAAATATTTAAGTAAGAGTAAAAATTTTAATTTTTAAATTTATATAAATTTTAAAAAAATTATAAAAATTTATATAATTTTATAATTTAAAATTAATATTATTTTTTAAATTATAAATTTATAAATATATATAATTTAATAAAATATAAATATATTTATAATTTTAATAAAATATAAATATATATAAATTTATAAAATATAAAAAATTAAAATTTATAAAATTATAAATTTATAATTTAAATATTTTTTAAAATTTAAATATTCTAATTAAAAAAAAAAATTCAAAAGAAAAATAAAGAAAGGTAAATAAAAAAAAAAAAAAAAAAAAAAAAGAAAAAAAAAAACCAAATATCCCTTCCCAAGGCTCTGACAGCCTTGGGAAAGGGTTTTACAAAACCCGGGGGGATGGGGTTGGGGTTGGGATATCCCAACCCCATATCCAGGGATATCCCCGTTTGGGTGGATATCCCCAAACGGGGATATTCCAAATCCGTTTGGGTATAAAGGGGGGATATCCCCCCTTTATACCACATCCAAACGGTGGCTTAGTAACTACCCAACAAAGAGAGGAGAGAGACCAACCAACCAAGATGAATGCTCAAAGAAGAAGAGAGGGTAAAGTTCAATTTGCCTCCTGTCTTTTAGCTCATTTTTATTTTATTATTTTATAATTTAAAAAATTATATTTAATTATTTTTTAGTTTTATTTTTAATTTTATTAAAAAATTATTATCAAATAGAATAGTAAACAAAATTTGTTTGATAACCAAAGAATAATTAATTAAGTATAATATTGTAAATCACATAATGATAAAATAAAAATGAGCAAATTAAAATTTACTCTAAAAATTAAGGCCAGTTGTGAGAGAAAAGTGAAATAAAGAATGTTAAACAAGCCAAAAAAAAAAAAAGAGCATACTTTAATTAGCTGAAGAAAAGGGGCCTAACACAAGCATACATCAAAATAAGATACAAAAGAATAAGAAGTAAAAGGAAAAAAAAAAAAAAAAAAAAAAAATAGTACATCAAGAAAGCTTTGATTATTACATCCCTCGGAGACGAAGCTAAAATTTAAGTTCTGGATGGACCAAAAGCTATACAATTATAAAAATTTAAAATTAAAATTAAATTTGTTAAGTATACATGATGCCATTCAAAGTACATGTATATCAACAATTATAATTATTAGATATTTATATTTTATAGTCTGTAATATTTTTTTTTAGGACTATTATTAGATACTTAAATAATATATACTTAAATTTAAAATTCTTTATATATTTAATATGCAAGCATTATGAATGTCATAGAGTATAATGTATGATGTACCAGGTGTATATAATTTAAAAAAAAAAAATTTAGTAATATACACAAAAAAAACTTTTTATATAGATCATTATTATATTATTTATTTAGCTATAACTATTTATTTTTTAAGTCAATAACAATATAAGGATCCAAAGTGAATATTTTAAAAGTTGAGGGGGCCATACCCCCCTCAGTTTTTTTTTTTTTTTTTTTTGAGAACAAGATAGCATGCTACCGCTTCATTCATTTGAACAATGAATTTGGCTACAACCTGAAACAGCTGGGTCTCAACCCATTAACGGGAAAAAAAAAAAATTAATAATAATAATAATAATAATAATAATAATAATAATAATAATTAAGGCACGCAGAAGAAGTCCCAAGACCTCCTCAACATCCTGATTTCATCCAGCAAAAACCACGCCGTCAACTTCTTTGACTCGAAGATTCTTCTATTTCTTTCTAACTAAGTAACCCACCAAGTGGTGGCGACCATCGTCAGTTCCATCGTCCCCAGAGTTCCTTTCTTGAGACTACCCACTTCTCACAGTGTAACCGGCGTATTACACGACAAGAGCATCAACTTGTCCGATAAAAAAACGGTCAGAAGATACTTCGTGAGAGGGCATGCCAAGAAGAGATGATCCACCGTCCCGAATACCCCCCTCAGTCTATATATATAGCTTTGTCACTACATTCCCGTCAAAATCACTTCTGCTAATACCAGCCCCTAAACTATAGAAAGTGAAACAACCATGTTCTCCTTAACTTGTGATTAGAATTTCGTGTATAATTCAATTCAAATTCCAAAACCTTCACCACAAATCTATAGAACGTATTTTATACATCTCGTTTGAAGATGTAAAGTAAGAAACTATAAACTATATATGAAAACTAGTGTAGGAACCCGTGCGATGCGGCAGGTAAAAATTATAGTAAAAAATTATAAATTAATTAAATAAATAAAAATAGAAAAAATAGAAAAAAATAACTATAAATTTTGAAAGTAAAAAAATAAAATTTAAAGTGGAAAACCTAAGGCCTCAACAAAATTAAGATAGTCGTACCTGATCAAAAGAATTTGCACAAAAGGCCAATATTAAAATATGATACAATATACACGGGCTGAAGAACTAACGTACAGCATGGTATGAATAAAAAAACTCTATTTTTAAAGATATCCAGCTGCAAAAGTTTCAAGTGGATATTTTGATAGTAATAAGTAAATAATTTGAAAACAAAGTAGTGATATCAAACATATATTGGCATGCAAAATAATTGGAATTATCAATATTTCTACTTGTTATAAATTATTTTACATTTGATGACGGGATAAAAACAACATATGCCTACCTAAGACAACTTATACACAAAAGAACCAAACCTAGGAAAATAAATAGTAGTGCAGACTATACCTTCAGACCACGTGAACTTGCCCAGGCTCTCAAAAGTAGTTCAAAAACAGAATTCATGAAAGACCTATAAAAATTCCCATATATATATATATATATAGAACATAAGAAAACACCATATATATTTGTATTTACGATAATTAAACAAACTAACTTACATTACATCACTGTCGATAAGTGGTTCCGAAGGAAAATCACTAAGGTATTGAGATGAAGGGAATGAGGAGGGAGGAGAAGGGAGAGGAGAGGAGCACTAAGAGAACATGTAGGTAGAGAAGAGAGAGAGTGGGGGGGAGGGAGATGAAGGATTATGCGGTAGGGGTTAGGGAAGGAGAGAGAGTGGGGGGAGATTTCCCATATATATATATATATATATATAGAGACATAAGAAAACACCATATATATTTGTATTTACGATAATTAAACAAACTAACTTACATTACATCACTGTCGATAAGTGGTTCCGAAGGAAAATCACTAAGGTATTGAGATGAAGGGAATGGGGAGGGAGGAGAAGGGAAAGGAGAGGAGCACTAAGAGAACATGTAGGTAGAGAAGAGAGAGAGTGGGGAGGAGGGAGATGAAGGATTATGCGGTAGGGGTTAGGGAAGGAGAGAGAGTGGGGGGAGATTTAGGGTTATGCGGTAGGGGTTAGGGAAGGAGAGAGAGTGGGGGGAGATGAAAGGTCGTGCGATGGGAAAGTAAAGAGAGAGAGTAAATAAAGAGATGAAGGGTTGTGTGGGGAAGGAGAGAGAGGGGCCTACCATCCTCAAAATAAGGAGGTACAGTCACGTCAGATTTAGCCATGAGAAATCATATATATGTATAGATAGTAAACTGGATAGACCAAATTTTAGTAGGAAGATCTCCAGCAACATCTTGTCGGAGAGCTCCCAATCGCCCACCACATGTTAGTTTTGTCCTCATAAAAAAAAAATTCATTGGATGCTTTTAATACTAGAATCCAAAAAACTCTTGCATGGAAACAAAATTGATACATTGCAGCGGATCGAAGCTCCCTCAACGAGGCGCCGTTGGGGAGCTATCTACTAAAAAAAAAAATTTTGGAGAGAAATATATACAAATTAAACTCGTCGTACACCAAGGAAATTGCTTTCTTTTTTTGGTTTTTTATTCCTTTCGAATCTAAAACCAAGTTATACCTTGTTGATTAATCTGCAAACGAGCGCATGTGTTTCCCTCCAAAGATCTTGAGCCGCGATCTCATCATCTGCTAGACTCGAGCAGCAACTTTCATTGCAATCAACAAAGTATTTTCCTGATATTTCTTGCACTTGTGGGCTAAGAGCAACATAACATGTGGTGGAAGCACCCTGCAGGAGAAATAAGAAACAAAATCATGTACTATGATATACTTTTGTTGTAAAACCAAATTTACTTAAAAAGAGTTGTTATTGTATCATCTGAGAAAGTGAAAACAAACCTGTGATGGTGTTTTCAGTAGCCTTGATGTAAGGAAAAATATACAATCTGTTTCACAATGCATCAAAAAAAAAAAAAAAGTGTTAGCCATCAAATGAAGCTTCCCAAATAATGTATTATCACATGAGCTTTAAGTCCTTTATTTTGGTATTTTTCAATAATTCTATAATGAAATAAAGTAGTTGAAATTAGAATTAAATATAGATAAAAACGTACAAACTTATCTAAACTATGAACTATATTAAATCAGCTACTCACACTTTTAAAATTCTGATTTTACCACCCAAATCTTTCAATCTAAGCTAACTGCTTAGTTTAATTAATTTAGCGTTGCGAGAATTGTATTAAGTATAATAACTAAATTTGTAAAAATAAATAATATATTCAAATTTTGATGTCAAAATACTATTGACTAACTCAAATCAAACAAATTAAAAAATTAGATAGTGCGTAAAATTAAAATTTTAAAAGATTGGATAACTGATTTAAAATAGTTCATAGTTCAAATAAGTTAGGTCGTTTTTACCTTAAATATATTTTGATATATCGATCATAGAATTTCAATATGTCGTTTGCCGCCAATTTAACTCAATGTATGTTCAAGAATTTTTTTTTTATTCCTTATGCTAGATGTGCCTCGAAATTGGTAATCGTCTTGATTTTATATTTCCGACTCGCCAACAGTTTTACAGTGCGACAACAACTTTCGAAAAATAACTTGAGAAAAAAAAATTGGACGCCTGTGATCGAAAGCGGAGGGCTCAGGATCAGATAAGAAAAATTTGTTATGACATATCTTCTCTTTTTTTTTTTGCCTTAGTAAGATCATGCGATGTACTTAGAATACTTTTATATTCTCTTTATTATACAGTGGAACTCTTCTTTTTAGTTCATAATTTTTTTCATGTAAAATAAAAATTATATAAATTTTTATATTTTTTATTTTTTATGTGCATTTGAGATTTGTTTACTTTGTAATCTCATTTGATTTTGTTTCTATTTGTGCCCTTGTGGTAACACTTTAAAGTTAAAGGTTTTAAGACTTTTTATAACTAACAATAATAATTAATTAATTAAGCTATATATATATATATATATATATATATATATATATATATATATATATATGAGGAATTAGGCTAGAATACTATCGATAGCACTAAGCCATTAGTGCTATCAAGTTTTTAACCGTTGGATGAAAAAAAATGCGGTTGGGATTAGTGGTCCCCTAGGGTTTACTAGGTGGTTGGTTGAATAGTAAAAATCTTATGGGACAACTATAATCCCAACCGCATATCTTTTCATCCAACGGCTGAAAACTTGATAGCACTAATTGTTTGGTGCTATCGATAGTATTCTAGCCGGACTCTATATATGAGGAGTGCTACCTGTACACCCCAAATGGGGTGTACATCCTACACCACCCATCCTGGGGTGGGTATTCCTCCACTCGTCCCATCGATGGGACGAGTGGAATTCACCCCACCCCAGGATGGGGTGGGTGTAAGATGTACACCCCAATTGGGGTGTTCAGGTAGCACTCCTCATATATATATATATATATATATATATATATATATATATATATATATATATATATATATATATATAATTGAGCTTTTATATTTTTAAAATTACCAAGTCAATTGGTGCTGATAGGTTTTAACTCTTGAATGAAAGGATGTGTGGTTATGATGATAGTGGGCCCCTTGGATTAAGGGATGTGTGGTTAGAATGATAGTGGTCCCCTAAGGTTTAGTGAGTGGTTGGGAGAATAGTATAATCTAATGGTTGGAAATTATAAAAAGGGTACATCTAACGGCTAAAAACTTGATAGCACCAAATCCTTGATGCTATCGATAGCATAGTAGCCGGACTATATATATCGTAGAGCTTATATACTTGCAAAAGCACAAGCCTAAATATACTATATATATATATATATATATATATATATATATATATATATATATATATATATATATATATATATATATATAGTACAGCTTATGTACTTTCAAAAGCACAAGCCTAAATATGCTTTTATTTTTTATTGTAAAGTCAACTAAAGAGAGAAAAAAAAAGTATAATAGTACGGATCCCAATGCAAATTCCCAATGCAAATCTAATGGTAAAAAAATCACAAGCATATTTAGTCTTGTACTTTTGAAAATATATAAGCTCTACTCTCTCTCTCTCTCTCTCTCTCTCTCTCTCTCTCTCTCTCTCTCTCTCTATATAATATATATATATAATCATAGACAAGTAAAACGTGCCTGTAATTAATCCTTTGTGATCTCTAATTATTCCAGTTTTCACAATCCCAGGGTGAACTGTGTTGATGGTTACACCTTTCTCCTGCAAAATCCAAATAAAAATATTTTACCAAAACATACAGCTAATAATTAGGTAGTAAAACATACTCTCAAAAGTTTACTATGTACAAGATGATATTATAAAACCACCCATGTTCAATTGTACCTTCAATTGCCTTGCTATTTCCTTCGCATGCATAATGTTGGCCAATTTAGATTGAGCATAAGCAGTTGTAGCATTATAACTGCAAAATTTCATAAATTATCAAATTATAATTGCGACTACGATACCCAAATTTGAAAATGTTAAGTAAAATGTCACACATTTTGGGCTTGAGCATATTCGAGAGTCGAAATCCGTCTCTTTCGACCCATTTGTGAATCACCGACGAGACGTTGATTATTCGCCCCTCTATTCCAGTTTCCTTCGCTGTCTCGACCATTTTCTCAAGTAAAGTCTCTGTCAAGATAAAATGACCTGCGACACAATTTATCATTTGAGCAATTTTTCAACAAACTAGTTAATACCATGTAACGACCCGGCCCACTAGTAATAATAACTCGTTGGGCCCACACCACAGCCCAAAATGCTTAAGCCCGATTATTATTAGTAGTGTCCAAGTCTCATATAAACCCAATTACAATTCCATCCACATCCGATGTGGGACTATTGGGGGCGTCACAGACTCCCCCCGTTTAGGCCTGACGTCGTCCTCGTCAGCCCAAACACACACACAACAGCCCAAGATCACGAGGCGATGTGAGACTCGTCTTGCTAGCCCTATCATCTAGACCCAGGCTCAGCCGAGACCCACCGCATACTTCCGGCTGATTATTGGCTCTGATACCAAATGTAACGACCCGGCCCACTAGTAATAATAACTCGTTGGGCCTACACCACAGCCCAAAATGCTTAAGCCCGATTATTATTAGTAGTGTCCAAGTCTCATATAAACCCAATTACAATTCCATCCACATCCGATGTGGAACTATTGGGGGCGTCACATACCATCAGAGATCACTTTGTAATAATTTGACGAATGTTCAAGCTCTCCTAAACGACAAATCAAATGCTCTAAATCAAGAAGAATTGAATGGAACATAATTAAGCAAAAAAGATTCACCACTAACTTATTGCCAAACTATTGTTAATTTGCATGCATGCATGTATATGTTGTATTGCATTTCATTCTAGTTTACTTAAAAGAGACAATTAGAGAGGAAATTAATTGAGAAACTAATCCTAGCTTTTTTGGCTAAAATAAATCAAAGCAAAGTAATTAATGCTTCACAATAGATATAAATGTCAAAACTTTTTTTTTTTTTTTTGGCTAAATTACAGAAACCCCCCTCTAATATCCGCTTTTCCACTTTACCCCCTGTCTTTTAAAAGTCGACAACCTACCCCCTCGTAATTACCGAAATATGCATTTACCCCCCTGCCAGATATGAAAATCCATCATGAGCCTCTAATGGATGCATTTACTCTTTCCCCCCTGCCAGATATGAATTGGTTTCTTACCAATTTGTTACAAGCAATTGGCTCATTAGAGGCTCATGGATGGACTTTCATATCTGGCAGGGGGTAAATGCATATTTCGGTAATTACGAGGCAGGTTGTCGACTTTTAAAAGACAGTGGGGTAAAGTGGAAAAGCGGATATTAGAGGGGGGTTTTCTGTAATTTAGCCTTTTTTTTTTTTTTTTCACCTTCCCAGTCCTCTCTGTTTCTTAGCACTTTTAAGGGCTCAGATGCAATTAGAAAACTCAAATTGATAATTAGGTTAAAAAAAAAAAAAAAAAAAACCCATCAATTATACCAGTATATGGGTCAGAATTCTAATTAAACTAGATGAGAATCAGATGAAATCAGATTGAAAAAGGATGAAACTGTGGATCGTAAGCGCTAACCAATTATCTCAAAAAAAACGTGCCGATAAGAAAGGTGCATTCATCGCACTTAAGGACTCAATCATAGCGCTCATGAACTCCAGCTTGATTCAATTTATCTGAATATTAGATTTATTATTGAGCTTTTGTTATTATGTCTATGGTAGACCGCGATCCAACTCAAAGAAGAAAGAAAGAGCGCACCCGGTGCATCGGTATATCTTGTGCACCAGCCTCGAAAAGAGAAAAAGTTTCTAGAGAATGATGGAATTACAGATGAAATAAGAAGTATCTTCTTGGACCACTACATGCAGCATCATGTAGTTGTGGCCATATCTCTGAATCAATTTACTGCAAGGATAAGGACAAGTCTCAGTTTGCTTGCCTTCTAAGTGCAAAAAAGGAGCACCAATTCCCCTCTTTTCCACCTTTTTTCAGTGTCATGAAAACACCAAAGGACCACAAAACAAATTTGAGGTATATATGGCTAACACATGCAAATTATGATGCATGGTCCATTGAAGTGCATTTATATACCCAAATTAACAAACTAATTAAGTTGATGTGTGTTATATTTAGCTTTTCGCGCGCTTTAATGATTTCGATAGAATCGATCTTCTAGGTAACACACTCTCAACCTGATAAACATCATGCACGTGTACGTGAGTGAATATATTAAGATTCACTACAATAAAATTAGATTATAGGGACACATATTTGTGACACTTTTTGCAAGTGTTCCATTTATAGTCTATCTATATCCAAAATTAGATTATAGGGACACATTTTTAAGACACATTATAGTAATGTGTCGCTATAGTGTATAGCGACGGCACATATAGCGACACTAATGACAAGTGTCGGTATTTTTTTCAGCAGTATTTTTTTTAGTTTTTAGTAACACTTAAAAGTGTCGCTATAGTATAGTTTTGTTGTAGTGATTATATATCTGAATTGTACGTACGTAGGGATCGGATTGACCAATTCATATATACACCATGAATTAAAATGAGTTAAGGAGATAGATTAATTACCCAAGTAATTTGTAGCAAAAGTCATCTCATACTTGTCTTCTGTGAACTGCAGCCTTCGGCAGAATTTCCCAGCATTATTTCTACCAACAAATGTTTAAAATTTAAAGATAATTAATTAGCTACTACATTTTGGAAACTAATTTCAAATTAAATTAAAATTAAATTTAGGACTCA
This sequence comes from Tillandsia fasciculata, assembly GCA_029168755.2. NCBI lineage: Eukaryota > Viridiplantae > Streptophyta > Magnoliopsida > Poales > Bromeliaceae > Tillandsia > Tillandsia fasciculata. The sequence continues at coordinate 17,799,578 of CM054948.1, forward strand.
CATGAGGATGTTGAGAGGCAATCCAAGAGAGAGGAACCGAACGCAGAATCTCCGAATCGAAGCGATCGAGCTCAAGTCCATCTCGATCACGATGATCTCGGCGGTCGGTGACTCTCGTCGGATTCTCTCTCTAACCTCAGCTGCTCTCTTCACATCCCTTGCAGGGATTATTAGTCTCAATCCTCTCTTTGCTAACACTCTTGCTGTTTCTGCACCAATACCTGATGTTGCCCCTACAACATACAAATATATATATACACTTCATATATATAATAATAGTAGTAGTATCACATATAATGAAACATGAGCAAAATACTCTCCAAAAAAAACTAATTTATTTGTATTAAAAACCAACAAAATAAATTAAGGCACATATTTATTGTGTAAGAGAATATTTTGCATGGATTGGAAAAATGAACATAGTGCGCTCATACGTAATTAAAGCATTAAAAACCATTTTGTTTGTAAAAACTTATTCTTCAAGAAACTAACCAATTGGCATTAAATTAAACCAACAAAATTAAGGTCTATAAACATTTTGTGAGAGAATATTAATTTTGCATGAATTAAATGATTTGGGCCTCGTGTACTTATATATATATATATATATATATATATATATATATATATAGCAGAGCTTATATATTTTTAAAAGCACAAATCCAATCATACTTATAACGTATAATTTATCACTTTTATATTTTAAAAGCACAAATTCAATCATATTTATAACGTATAATTTATCACTTATATATATACATATATATATATATATATATATATATATATATATATATATATATATATATATATAAAATAACTACTTATTTCTAAAAGCTTAATATGTTAGAGAGAAAATATGGTAACGTATAATTTATATTCAAGAACACATATACTAGACTCTATTTACTTGGCAAATCACTAGAAAACACAAACAATAGAACTAAATATAAAAGTTGCAACTTCAGGAGAGATAAACTAAGTAGAGAGAGAGAGAGAGAGAGAGAGAGAGAGAGAGAGAGAGAGAGAGAGAGAGAGAGAGAGAAAATAGTAAATTAATTACCAGTGATAATTGCAGTGAGATTATAAGGAGGGATTGAGTGAGAGGAATCCTGAGTGACTTGATCAGCAGTTGAACTGGAACCAAATCCACTTGGGCCAGCAAAACCCATTAAATATCTCAATGCTTCCTTTATGGACAGCATCTCCATGAAGAAATATTTTAACCATGCATGCTAAATTAATATCCCAAACCACCCCAGGTACCCCCACCCCCCACACCTCTATATATATATATATATATATTTATCCTTTTTATATTCCAATTAAGGTATGGGATATGTTAGATGGGAAACATGCAACTGTTTCCGCAATAATAGCAAGGGTAAATTGTGTGGGTAGTCCCTCTACTATTCTGATATTGCAACTTGGTCCTTATATGTACTCCTCACTTGCTCATTTTTAGATCTTAAATTTTCACCTCAAAGTTCTAAATATACAAACTTTCCAAGTAAATTTAGAAAAAGTGCGGAGTAAGATATCTTATATACTATATATATATATATATATATATATATATATATATATATATATATATATATATATATATAGCAATAATAATTCAATAAATTCAAACTATTCATCCAAAATGATTAAGTTCAATTATTATTACTAAAATTTATAATATTATATATTTTCAATCATACACATATATTAATTTTAATTTTAATTTTTTTAAGTATAAGAACCAAAGTGGCAGTAGTGCCTGGTCAAATTTGCATACCATTTCTCGCTGGTCCTCGCTGATGATGTGAAGAGGGTACCAACATGGTAATGACAAGTGTTGGGTTGGATGGGGGAAAAGAGGAGGACATTGATGAGGACCTCTCAAGGATGAGGTTGTATTTTGAAGGAACAAGGCGGGCCCACATGCTGAACAGTAGGAGGGCAGGGAATATTATTCATCCTACTGCCTGGATAGAAACGTGCACACTGGGAGTTGCTACGAGTCTCTTGTCTTCATGCACCATATTCACTAATGAAGCTTTTTATTACTGACTTACTATTGAAGAAAGTTGCATATATGCCCAAAAGTTAGGCTGATTTGCACTTTCTGTTTTCTCAGACTTAAATCCGTTTGGTAATAGAATAAGACAGAACTAACTATTCCAGAAATAAATATAAAATACGAAATTAGTGTAAGAAAAACGTTTGGGATGGTTCTAAAGATAAAAAATTTTGTATTCGGTATGAGAATAAAGAATAAAAGGAATAAAGAGTTTTAATTAAGATAAATTACTTTTTTACCCTTAAATTTTATTGTGTAATAATAAGATGAGAGATGGTGCCTTGGTAGACGTGAAAGGGTATTTAAGAAAAATATAAGAGAATGGTTGGAAAGAGTGAGAACAGTAATTCTCACTTATTCTAATTGTGTCAGAACACGCTATACCAATTGATTCCTGATGCGTTTGAAAGAATAAGAAGGATATCCCTCCTATTTCCGGTTCTATACCGAATCCAAACGAGTCATCTAGAAGCTTCCCAAACTTTTAATTTATAATAATTTTTAATTTAAATTTTTATATTATTAGACTGAATGATGATGATAATGTCGTCGATATTGCAGTAATATGATATTTTAATTATTCCTGCGTTATCGATTATAATACTGCTACATCACTGTCACATATTCAACGAGATACTACTATTTAGTCAACTAACTTGCACAGCCAGACTCTGATTGCAGCAATCTAAAAATATTTGAGCTAAAAATTATAATAAATTAAAATTCAAACACTAGAGCATACTCACGACCAACCAACAGTGCAATTTATGATCACCATAGATACATTAGCGCATTCTTGGTCAAATATTACTCGGTACACCATAGATTGCTATTTCTGTACAGATCTATTGGATCCATCCATTTGGAATTTGCAGTGTGATCGATGTATAACTATTTTAAATTGATAATCTTGCGGTTGGATCTGATACCATGTTAACTAAAATAAAAAAAAACGATTCAGAAATATATTTTACACCCTCATTACAGTACAAGATCCGAAGATCCCAGTTGCTTATAAAAAAGAGGGAAACAGATCATACAAAACACAATAATGGCTATTTATGTAAGCTGGTGGTCAATATTTGTTTTACATGCCCAATTAGGCAGGCCTAGAAAAGCAAAAAAATTCACTGGAGGTATATATGAAAAAGTATGCAAAAGAAGCTTCTTTATACCTCAGTGGTTTGTCCTTTTTTTTTTTGTCTTGTTTCTCCATTTGATGACAACCCAACAAAAAGAGAAGCAAGCTCTATTCATACACCCAAACTCTATGGCCCATTTGGTTCGGGGATAAATTTAAGAGGTATAAATTTTTTTATACCTGAAATAGCTTGCTATTCCGGAATAATGAAGTATAAAAGTTAAATTATGTTTGGTTAAAAAGTTGGTATTCTCTGGAATAGTTAAAATTGTGTTTGGTTAAAATTATGGAATAGTGAAGGATAGTGGAAAAGGAAAATAAAATTTTTTACAAAAAACCAACTTTGCCCTTATTTTTTTTTTTTATAGGAAAATTAATTTAATTATTATATTAAATTTGAAGCAATTTAATTATAAGTAATAAATTATATATTATCTAAAAAAATAATATTTTTTATTTTATAGTATATTTTAGTAAATAATAATATCAGTGTAAGTCACATAGCCTCAAGTTCAATGATAATCACATAGCCGCAAGATCAAAGATAATGCAGTTTCACATAGCCGCAAGTTCAATGATAATGCAGTTTCACATAGCCTCAAGTTCAAAGTAAATCACATTAGCCTCAAGTTCAAATTAATCCCATTCACTGCCCTTATCTTTTTTTTATAGGAAAATTAATTTAATTATTATATTAAATTTGAAGCAATTTAATTATAAGTAATAAATTATATCTTATCTAAAAAAATAATATTTTTTATTTTATAGTATATTTTAGTAAATAATAATATCAGTGTAAGTCACATAGCCTCAAGTTCAATGATAATCACATAGCCGCAAGATCAAAAATAATGCAGTTTCACATAGCCGCAAGTTCAATGATAATGCAGTTTCACATAACCTCAAGTTCAAAGTAAATCACATTAGCCTCAAGTTCAAATTAATCCCATTCACTGCCCCCCCCCCCCCCCCCCCCCCCCCCTTATTCCCCTATTCCAACTCCCCCTTGGGATAATTCTTAACGGGTTATCCTAGGATAACTCGTTAAGAAGGGGATAAAAAAAAGAAAAAAAAATTATCCCTTGTCTTTTTTGCTTGGTGTTTGGCAAGAATAGGAGGATAAAAGAGATTATTTCTCCTTTATCCCCCAACTAAACGCTGCCATAGGGCCCCATGTAACTCTTCAACAGCTAGGAGTAAAAGATTTTTTTTTTTTTTCTTTTTTTTTTGCATTTAACCCCTTTAAAATATTTTATTTTATAAATAATCCTACCAAGATTTGTAAACATATGCATCACGCGATTTGGCTCGATTAACTGAATACCCTAGACCTAATAACTTATTGGGCCTAATCCACTGGCCCAAAATATTATCGCGTAATTATTGAGTCTAGCTTATTCAAGCTTATATATCCCCCACACTTAGTCATAGTTATTCGATGTGGAATTGTTCTCAAGCCTTGGCGTGTAGTATACACAGTCGTATACCCAGTCCAAACTTACTAGGTGATATAATACTCGTCTCACACTTCCGACCGATCGATCTGCTCCGATACCAAAATATTACGATCTGCTTCCCCGAGAATCAACCACCACTAAACTCAATACGCTAAATCCAATAACTTGTTGGGCCTCTCCACTAGCCCAAATTAAAATGCTATAGCCCAGTTATTAAATCTAACTTATTCAGGCTTATATACCCCCACTAAACATGGTAAATAAATTATCATATTCTAAACACGATGAATGAATTATTGTATTCGGTTAAAATATTTTGCATTGCGCCTATGTGCACAATGTAGGATCATTTCTACATTTATAATTTGGATACGATAATTTGCAGAATAAAATTTTTGTAGGGGTTATAAATGCAAAAGAAAAAAAACTCAGGAGTAAAATCATTAATGTTGTTACCTTTCACTGTTCTCTCTTTCAAACGGTGGGATAAGAAAGAGCAACTCCACTTATTGAATGAGTTGAGAACCATCAGATCCAACTCGAATTGCCGAACTGAATCGACTCATTTCAATTGATTAGACGTGGCTCCATTTGATTCTGAACAAATTGAGGATAAAACGAGGTGAATAAATCGAGTAAACTGAAGTTTAGGTGATGATCAAGCAATTGCAATGCTTCTACCAACTTTAAATCAATCATACAAAATATTTGATAAACACTAGCCAAGGCAGAGTTTCCTATTCAAACAAAATTACAAAAGAAAAGAAAACATGTAAAACCGAACCGTAATTCACAATGGATGTTCACCCCAACCAATCAATAACTTAGATAGAAGGCTCAATCTAAACCGTTCATCGCTCTACGAACGGCGCACATTTAGCCTTTAATCGAAACTTCTAAAACAAGGGTGAGTTAAACACTCTGAACACCAAGTGTGGATGTGCAGTGCCTACATACACATATGTTTGCCAAAGCAGTGCCAGAATCACATTGTTTCAGCACATCTTTATTCCTGCAGTTTATTTGAAATCCAAGGACAGCATTTGTACATACATAGTTTCAAAAAATATACATACCCATGCCAAGCAGAGATGATTGTGGTACAATTAACCGCCCCGACTTACGTACTTCTATTCCGCAGCAGTTTTACTCGGTATGGCAAAACTTTGTACCCGCCCCAGAACGACCGACCGTCTCTTAAACTGTTTCTCTGGTTTTAGTTCTAACTCTGATTCGGTACAGTATTCGCAGGTGTGAGTATTGATCAGTTTGGTTAAATTTATTTGGTTTCAATAAAATATTTTTGTCTCGTTTAAATCTTTTAAAACTGCTAAAAATTAACATATAATTATAGTTAATTTTATATTAAAATCTTTAATCTAAGGGTTCGTTCGGTTCACGGTTTGTAACATTCCGGTAAACTTCTATATTTTCTATTAAAAATATTTAAACCATTACCATTCAACTCAAATTGGATAGTTGTAAAAGGTGTTAGTAAATAGTGAAATTATAGTTGATTCCTAGATGGTACAAGTACTAAATTATTATGGATTATGAAATATTCTCATTATGGAAATCATTAATAGTAATATACTAATTCTTAACAACCTTTCACTTAAATGGCTTGATAAGTTAATAATAAATTTATCATTCCAAATATAAAATATACAACATTTTCGGTATATTACAAACCTTGAACCATGCGGCCCCTAAAAATAATAATGATTACCATCTCTAGTAATTTGATTACTATCTAAGACTAGTACATATTTTCTTTTTTAATGTTAAGACTATTATACGGTAATTTTTATAATTTAGGTTAATTCGGTTTATTGGGTTTTTCCGGTTTTCAATTTTTACAACTGAACTAAAGAGAATCACACATTAATCGGTCGGTTCAATAATTCGGTTTGAACAGAATAGTGCTCACCCTATTGTTCGGTTTATCTTGTATGAATGACCATCCCTGTACCATGTGATAATAACTGTACCTCCCAGAGTTTTCAAGAGTTGACAATTGAGCTATGGAAAAGTTAAACAGGCCAGTTGCAGCATGGTGAGTGCAAGAAAACAAGATACAGATGCAAGTGGTGGTCAGCTATCCTGCAACCAAAGAAAGGCAGCAATCTCTAATTATGCAACAGAAGATCTGAATCCTACAGAGCAATGCATATTATGAGAGAAAGAAAATACTGAAAAAAAGTATGTATATATATATAGAGCTAGGTTGGAATGCTATGAGTAGCAAACTGGCTCGTTTACCACCCATTTGTTTTCGATAATAAAACTTCCAAATCGATGATCGGCACCGTTGAACATGATCTAGATCATTTAAACTATTTAGAAATTAAATTTTATACTTTTTCGATATTCTTTTCTAGTCCATCAAGTGGACAAAAAAATAAATGGCTGAAAATAAATATCCTTCAAAAAGTGATGATAGGAGTCTTGTAATCAGGATCAAGAATATAGATCTTGTATTAAATAGTTTAAAGAATTTTCTAACAAAAATTCAATTAATTTAGATCTCTTTACACCGTTAAACGAGCAAAAGACTTATATCTACTATTAAAATTATAAATTTTGTAGCCTTTTGATCATAAGGTTAATGATGATAAAAAGATTTGAAATTTTATTTCTAGATACTTGTAGTGGTCTAGATCATATTCAACAGTGCCGATCGTCGATTTGAAAGATCCATCATCAAAAATATATGGGTGGCACCCGAGCCGGTTTGCTACTGATAGCATTCCAACTCAACTCTCTCTCTCTCTCTCTCTCTCTACATATATATATAGACAGAGAGAGAGAGAGAGTACTATTAATAATAGCATAATAGTGTTTGCTATCTACTTTTTATTTCTTGGATCCCTAGGGTTTGCTAATTGATGGTCGAACAATTATAATTAACAAAAGTAAAATATTTGAGACAATTATCTTATCTCTTTTCAGTTTCAAAGGAAAAAAAAAAGTTAAAAAAGATCATCTGTTATGAACAATCAATTAAATTCATGAATTTGTATTAATACCGTATAGAAAACTGGTACAACCATTAAAAAAGCAACATGTTGACTATCTAATCCGCAAGACAATTAAGGTTTCAAGCCTAGAAAACACAATTAGGACAAAAATAACGAAAAGTGGTATAACTCAAATCAGCCTGAGAAAGTACAACAACACACTTCATCCTTCATAGAATATGAATAAAGAAGGCTTTATAATCCTTGAAGCATCTTCACAATGAAGTGGGTTGCTCTGTAATCTGGAAGCATAGTAATTTTTCATGTTTGCTGATACCGTGGAGACAAGTGCAAGTACAAGATGTTTGTTGATATCATGGTTTTCATGTTGCGACAAAAAAAATACCACATTTACCTGGGTCTAAAACCATTCATCAATGTCATATGGAGGAAATATTCAATAGCATCTTCTGAAAAAAAAAAGGAAATATTACTGTGCTACTAATGTAGAAAGCAGAACTACTTAAGAAATTGCATGAAGGTGCATTATTGCCCCTACATACCTTAGCTCCAAGATATCGCAAATTGTAGTACAGCAACTATGACTCCTTCCTCTGCGTCATAGATTTTGCTTAATTCTGACTGACGGGTCTCACAGGCCGGTAAATGGTTCCAGCGCCGCACAGGCTTTGCCTTCCAAAAGAGTGCTGAGAGGTTACTTTTTGGCAATTACGGTTGGGTGGGGTTTTGCTTTGTTCCGTTGCCATAGAAAATGAGACGATTACTTCGCAGACCACTTCAGTGGGTGTGAAGCACCAACACTTAAAGTAGGATTCGGGTGGAAATAGATTCCAGTTATCTTATATCTAGCATAAAGAACACGGAGACAGATTCTGCAAATTACAAACGCATGAACTTTAGTTAATCTTTTTCTTTCCTTGTGTAGTCCTTTAATGCCAAGTATGTTCATCATGAAGCCAATAAAGTCACGAATCAGTTTGAGAATTTTCTTTGCCTATGTGCTTCTTTAGTTATGCCCCAGTCTGATTTCAGTGCGTTCATGTTTTACAAGAGAAAAGAAATACAATCAACTATGGCCATTGCTCTACTGTTATCACATTGTCCGGCAGACAAGAGTCTGCAAAACCCACATGCAGTATAACACTACATAGCAATTCTATAAGGTGAAGATATGTGAGAATACGTAATACTTCTAGGTTTTATCAGATATATAAGATTAGCATATTAAAAATACTATAAAAAGTGAAAAAAAAAAAAAAACAATATGAGAACATCACTAGTTATTAAGTTCCTCGGTGAGGTATGGTGTACGCTGTACAACCATCTACTTCTCATGGTCGACCAGTAATATGCCAGAAAATTTGTTGGAAACTCTTTAAAAGATGGGCGACTGGAACTCCTATCTCTCTCAATCAATTGAGCGAAAAGCTTAAATTAGATTAATAAAAGCTTAAGTAGAGTCAACTAAATACAATGCTAAGATAGACATAAAATTGACCAGTAATTGCATAATTATAATAGCTCTCTAACTTCAAATGCCTCGAGCATGCGGCAATAACAGCCAACTACTGAGTGCTATTGGATCATAAGCTATCAAACCATATTTAACATTTTATAATTTTCTTTGTACAATTTCAAGTGCATCAATCCAACTTCAAAAAGCCTATCCTACCATCCCTTTTTAATGGATAGCCTATAATTTTCATAACACAGTAACCACTACTTAGTATGGAATTCTTAAAGGCCCTTGTAGAAATAATTAGTATAATATGTGGATGATTAAATGTTCTTGGTAAATCTTCACGAGATTTTATCTGAGTGATAATGAAAATTAGGGACCGGCAATACTAGGTTCTATACGGTAGTCATTTAGTTGAGAACTTATTTAGGGACACAATCTACAGAAAATGATGACCAGTTTACTATCATTTCAGCAATAAGATTAGTTAAATATTGCAAAACAACAATTGTTCTCCAAAAGCTTAAGCTACCAGAGAACGGTATTCTACATTTTTATCTTCAACACTCCCCCTCAAATCGGGGTTCGAGGTTTTTTAATAAGCCTAAGACGTGTACCTGAATTAAATAAGAAAAATTAAATGAGACTACAAGTCTGATAGGATTCAAACTCGGAACCACCTGCTCAGGTATCATGTTAAATAATTTGAAACAACTATTGTTCTCCAAAAACTTAAGCTACTAGAGAACGGTATTTTTTTTATTTATTTTCAACAAGATCGTAGATACTTCTATCGGAAAAGAACAAATGAGAATAAGGCCTACATACATTCTTCTGTACAAACAGGAACTGAATGCTAACCTTGGGCAAGAAATTAGATACAACTTCGGCAACTTATACAGAGTTACTGGAAGCGCAGGGATGCGCGAACCATAATAAAGTTCCCTTTTGCAAAATACTTGAAGCAGTTCCATCATCATAAAATCAGAAGTGATGTCCTCTGCACCATCTATCCTTCTAAATGAACTAGAATCATCTTCAGGCATTTGTAATGCCCACATATTTTTTAGGAGTAGCAAATTTTTACCCTCTCCTAAGAAATGAGCTTCCAAATTCATCTATTAAAACCGTATTTTACTTCTAAACAGTCCATAGATCAGCAGCTTGCAAGTCTCCACGTTTGAGCAATATCATGAAACTATGTAGAATCTCAGCCACCTCACAATTCTTGCAGTATGACTGATTAAGATCATTGCGACTTTCATAAGCAATCAGAAATTTCTAAAACACTGAAGCAGTTCACTTAACTAAGTTCTGGTTCGCTGACTAAGGCAGAATATACAACATAGAGAGGATTGAGGACAGATTCGACCATCTCCGTCATCAGAGCTACCCTCCACATTTCCTGCCAAAACACATAAAAATCCTATATATATATATATATGAGTTGGCACCCCCACTCATCCGCCACCCCCACAGCCTATCCTGCTTCCGACAACATATTCAGCCAAACTACAGAATTTGTAAATTCCATATGGACTAAAAAGGCCAAAATTTTACTTTTGAAGACCCATTCGACATATGATATACGGCTCTGTGATGCACAACAACGTCAGGATATTAATAAGGCTCAGAGAAAAGACCCAACTTCAGAGAAAAGACCCAACTTCAGAAAAATGACTATAATGGACAATTGATCATGGTCTAAAATGCTTAGTTACCACACAGCTAAGTAAATAAGTTAAAAAATCATATCCCCTGTTTCTAATAATATATGACCCTCCAAAACCTGAAAATAGTCTCTGAGCAACCTGCTCTGGCAAATCAAACAGAATCCTCACCAGACACTTTAATGCCAGATCTCCTTTACAGGAATATCAGTTGTGCCACCCCTTAAAGAAGATGGTTGATGTCAATAAAGTTTACTTTTCCTGTTAAACAAGAATTTCACTTCTGGAGAGAGCATAGATCATAGACTTGCATGTCTCGCTACTCGGAACAAAACCCAATGTAAGTAACCTATCCTGCAGTTCTAGAGACTCAGCCATGTCATTCTCCTTGCAGTATGCCCTCATTAGAGCATTGTAACTCTCATTGTCATAAATCACAAGTTCCTGAGAAAAATACCTCAGAAGTGATTCTGCCTTACCAAATTCTCTTTGCCGACAATAGCAACGAACCAGGGCACTACAAATGACAGAGTCAGGCACGAGACCTGAGTCTATCATCTCCGCCATTAAGAGCTCGCCCTCAGAACTCTTGCCTAGTCTACAGAGACAACTAATAATTATCTGATATGTCTCCAAATTAGGCCGGACATCTCTCCCAACCATCTCTTCCTGCAATTCGATTGCCTCCGGCGCACAATCACATTTACAAAAGCAATCGATGATCATATTATATATCTTCAAATTCAGACCATGCCCATCATGTAGCATCCAATTCAGTAGATTCCTCGCCACATTCGGCCGGTCCTCCGCGCACAGTGCACCGACTAGTTTCTCATAGCTATCCAAGGAAACGACAACTCCATACTTCCGAAGCTGCACAACCAAATTCAAGCAAGAAAGCAACTTCCCACACTTCACATGTCCTTCCACGACCACCCCGCAGGTAATACTATCGGGAACCAACCCGCTCGAAAGCATCTCATTAAGTAGAGCCCTCGCCTCTCTCATCCTCCCTTCCTTGCAATATCCAGCTACAAGAGCACGGTACGCAAGGCCGTCCGGGCTGAGGCCCCTCTGAAGCATTCGATCAAACAGCCGGCGCGCCTCCGCCACCCGCCCGTCTCTACACAATCCACTCATCAGAACAGTGTAGGACACCAAGTCGGGCTCGACCCCTCTGCGGAACATTACGTCGAACAGATACAGTGCGTCGGCCAATCTCCCTCTCCTGCAATACCCATCAAGCAAAGTATTGTAGGTCACGATATCAGGATCGAACCCATCGGATTCCCACTCCTCCAAGAACTCCCCGGCCTTCTCCGCGCCCTCTCCCCGGCACAGCGCACGGATCAAGATATTGAAAGTGTACGAATTCGGGTCGACCCCGGCGCTCCGCATGCGGCGATAGAGCTTCCACGAGAGCTCGAACTGGCCAGCGTCGACGAGGGCGCAGAGGAGGCAGTTGAAGGCGGCGACGTCGGGGGCAAGGCCGATCCGGAGCGCGCCGCGGCACGCGCGCAGCGCATCGACGACGCGGCCCGATCGGGCGAGGACCCTGACGAGGAGGCCGAACACGGCGGGGCTCCAATTGCACCCGGCCTCGGCGGCGGCGGCGGCGGCGAGGGAAGCAAAGGCGTCGGCTTTGGGGTGGGCGCGGAGGAACTCGGCGAGGAGGGCGGCGGCGTGGCGGAAATGGAGGGAGGAGGCGAGGGTGTGGACGAGGAGGGAGAAGTGGAGCGGAGAGGGGGGGAGGGGGAGGTGGGAGCTTGCCCAGCGGAGGAAGAGGAGGGAGGGGAGGGGGAGGGATTGGGAGCGGAGGAGAACGAGGGCGACCTCGCGGGGGCCGAGGAAGGGGAGGAGGTGGGATTCGCGGACGGGGTGGAGAGGGGGAAGGTGGGGGCTATGGCGGAGGCGGGAGACGACGAGGTCGACGGTGGAGCGGGCGGGGTTGAGGGAGAGGGGGAGGAGAGAGGGGAGGGATGGAGATGATGGAGACGGTGAGGATTTTGTTGGGATTAGGGTTTCGTGGAGGAGGAGGAGGGAGGAGGAAGAAGGAGACGACGAAGAGGAGGAGGAGAAGTTCCTGTACAATTTTCGGTGCATGGATATATGGATCACCGCCATTACTAAAGAACAAATGAAGTGGACACCATTAATATAATGTTTTTAAGATTATATATATCCAATCCCATTGAATCGACACGTTGGATCCAAATCCACTACTTATAACCATCTAATTCCTTACTCAATTCAAATCATAAGAATTGAAACTCAAACCGAGAGAGACATAACAAGTGTACTCTAATCAACGTAAGGGGGACTGAATTAGAGAAAATTCCCAAATAAACAGAGAGTAGTTCATTACTGCATGAAAGAAATAGGGTGCATGCATACAGACGTAGATTAGCAGCGCACGAAATAGGATTCACTGATGAAGAGAAATAATGAGACGAGCACTTCCCCCGACCAGTTGTTTGTCGGTTTCGGATGAAGCTTTCTACTACTTCTGCCTCTTGTAGATCTTATGCAAGAAGGACTTCAAAACCTCCTGCACAGCTTTACTCGGCTGGGCTTCAATCGACGTGATTAGCTTTTCATAGCTCTTGCTCTCGTAGTCGGCAAAAAACACCCTGGAGATTTTTTTTTTTTTTTTTTTTTTTTTTTTTAAAAAAAAAAAAAATAGAAAAGAGAAATAAGCTGAGTATACCATGATTAGAAAATCAATCAGATACTATTCTTGTTTTTCATTAGATTTGCCAAAGGATGTGACCGAGTAAACATTTCAAAAGGTTAAGATTAATAAAAAGTACAGAAAGCAATATGGCATGGTCTAGCCACTGCTGGCGGGGTACGTCTGATGGTTTGGGTGTGTCTTAAAATGATGAAAAAGGAGAGCAATAGTTAAGAGGAAAGAAGATAATATACAAAATCTGGTCATTTATTGATTCAACCAACCATGGTTTGGTTAAAATAGGAGAGTGAATTTTCAGTTCAAACCTCAAGATTGAGATCCTTATACAGAGCCTTCACTTTAGCAACGCATTCTGAATCTGCCTTTCCATAATTCTCCTGAAGATTAGCATGGAATGTTACTGCTTTAACCTTTCCGTGTCATCTGCATCATTGGGAAAGAGAGGAGCAAAGATAGTAGGCCTTACAGACAAAAGTTTATTCTGGCTCTCATCAGCACGCTCGAGAGCCTGCACGACTAGCCAAGAGCACTTGTAGTCTTCGATGTCGGTTCCAATCTATCACAAAAAAATTTAGACTCGAATAAATCCTCGATCATATATGAAGCACCCAGTTAGCATTAGAAAAGAGAATCTTATCTTCTCACATTCTGCTGGGCCATCAATATACAAAGAGGTACACGGACTAACCTTACCGATAACGTCAGGATCACCAAAACAATCGAGGAAATCATCCTGAGAGGAAAATGCAACCGTCAATGACAGAAAATAACAAAGCACATAGCGGTTAAAAGTGAAACAATTTGCCGATGTTATTATTATATATGCAAGAGTCACCTGAACTTGAAAATATGTTCCCATCTCGACGAGAATGTTCTTGACGTCAACAAAGTTGTACAAATTTTCTCCGGACATTAGCAGCGCACAAGCAACCTTCACAACATAACAAAAGGTAATTTAGTCGTCCCAAGTAACATTCTTCTTGATACAACTTGTAGAAGGGAATGAACACAACAGTTGCGATACTTAATAGTTCACTTATAGTGCACATAGAAGGGAGATCCGGTAGCAATAAAAACACAAGTATTCAAATATGACTAGTTTCTTATTTCATTTTCTCCTTTTTATATATTAGATAGTAGTAATAGTGAGAAGTCAGGGCATCAGGTGGGGAAAGTAACGAACAAATTAACTTTCCAAAGAAGGTTATAATCATGTTTTCCACAAGAAAGCAGGTAAGCGTCGTGAAGTTGATTTTCACTATGTACGAGAAAACGTAATAGCAGTATATCACCCCTAAAGTCGGCGACTCAAAACTGTCTAACGACAAACCGACCCCGAAAGAAAAACAATAAAAAATAAAAATCTTCGTTAGGCCTTATGCCGTAGCTTTACTTGTTCAGTCTTCTTACTCGCTTCATAAGCAATGGGTGAAAAGACCTATATCACTAACATATATAAAAGAAGGCAGGTTCGGTAAATATTATTTCCTAGCATGACTATGGGAAGATTCTAGAAGGATCATAGTTTGATTGTACCTTAGTTCATCTTAAGCGACAATGAATAAAAAATATCAAGGACAACCCAACTAAAAGAATAAGTACCACGACAACATTACGTGTTTATAAGGCAGTAGAAATGATAAGAAGGGCTAGATCATGTCGTGCATTCTTTCGTCACTATCCATTTTTTAAAAAATGGACGTAATATCTATGAAAATTACGTGATGCACTCATTTCCAAACAAATAGGCAGAACGGCAGCTAAAAGTTACTTGCCTGACTGTTTATCGTTACTGGGAGGTCCACAACATAAACAAAAATGGAAAAATATTAAAAAATTTGATTTTACTGAGGCAAAAAAATTGAAACTCAGAACAAAGAATAGCAACTCTATGATGGGAACAAAATCAAATATATGCGAACAGTTATATCAACAGCAGCGCACTGAACTATTTATTCATCTCAACTTACCGGAAGGTAGAACGAATAGTAAGCTGTTTTGTATTGAACAATCCGGCAGTAACTGCGCAACACGTCAGTAACATCGATGATTAGCAATAGCTTTGTAGCAGGACATAGCACTAGAAAAAGAAGTTAAAGAATCAAAATGCTTCTTGAGTTATGAAGAAAGACAAATGACACTTTAAAAACAAATAATGACTGATGATTACTCCATAGCCTATGTATTTGCAATTATGCTAGTTCATTATTAAAATGTTCAATCAAATGTTAGCCCTTTCGCATACACTGGCAGTATATATTTTGATAGATCTTTTTCTCCTTCATGAGTTGTAATCAGATCTAGCATCTGTCCGGAAGCTGTCTGAAACTCAACCTAGAAGGAAAAATATATGAAATTACAATAAAGTAGAAATTCTGGAGTAAAAACCAACTACAAACACAAGTAAAAAGATAAGTACCTCATTGAACAGATCAAGGAGATCTACATAGTAACGTTTTCCCTTGAAATGCCGTTTAAGGATTCGAGGAATGTGGTTGCGAAGTATAATCCCATCGTTTACGGCAATAAGACCAACCTACGGTAATATACAAAATGAATTGGTTACTTCTTCCAAGAGTATGATAGAATTATAGTTAATTGTGCATAATAGTTCAGCAGTACGTGTTGTCAAATGACACATCTAATCAAGTTAGCGATGAACTAATCATACAATATAGTCCCAAACCACGTGTTGTCAAATGACACATCTAATCAAGTTAGCGATGAACTAATCATACAATATAGTCCCAAACCAGAGAACCAGTATACTCACAGCCAAGTTTGCCACATGCCTTAATGGCGCTGTATCAAGTTTTGGTTACAATCTATCAAACAGGGGCGGTAATACTTATATTGTGACGCCCCAACTTCCCAGGAGGTCACCCATCCTAGAATTACTCTAGCTCTAACATGTTCAACCCTCTTAACCTCTTGGGCCTTGCTACCACCGAAAATGCTATAGCCGGGTTAAGAGGTTTATCCCTATTTATACCTTATATATAGGACTAATCTACATCCTGGGGGTGTCACATATATTATGGCCACACTAGAAGTAGCACTGTTGCAATCTTTGCGTACATCCTCTATTCGTATTTACAATTTGCTCTCTACATATTTTGAGATGGATACTACAAATTTTTAGCAGGAGAGCTAAGGTTCCGTCTGCACAAGTTTCTACACAAGTATAATTTCCAGGGAGAAGATGAAAAAATTCCCCTGCAGTATAAGCCCAACTCCATTTATGGCCCTGCTGTTCAAAGCATAGAAATTTGCCGCAACCAGCGGACAAAGTGCTACACTTTTGCTTGTGCTATAACTCAGAGAGGATTCTACAGTTCCCCCCAGTTTCTAAGCAACCGCAATTCGTTATCACAAACATGTCAATGATGCAAATCAGTTAGAGAGATGATAGTGGAAGAAACAAATAGACAGAGTCAACGATCACTTTCTTTGAAACCTTAGAAGCTCTTAGTTTTCTTGGTAATGTAACTAATGCTGTAGGTACATCACAGCAATAGAAGTTTAGTAAATCTATCAAGATACATGTGGTCAAAATTGAATTTTGATGCTAAAAACTTATTTGCATCGCGTGAGTTTCTACCTGCAACAATTTTCCCATGCATAACCTCAACGACTACCAGAAGACATACATATTTAAGAACAGATCAGCTGGGAACTATAAGGAATACACTGTCTTCGAATTCTCTTCCAGAAGCTTATCCCTTTTTTCATTCATCTAATTTCTGCTGTATACAGATCCTAGTTTAATCTTCAAGGGCATAATGAAACTATAAATTCTACTAAAAGTTGC
This sequence comes from Tillandsia fasciculata, assembly GCA_029168755.2. Taxonomy (NCBI): domain Eukaryota; kingdom Viridiplantae; phylum Streptophyta; class Magnoliopsida; order Poales; family Bromeliaceae; genus Tillandsia; species Tillandsia fasciculata. The sequence goes on from CM054948.1 coordinate 17,816,857, forward strand.
TGAAAAATTGTAGCAAATATCTAGGACCACCTATCCCCGTGCAAAGAAAAGGGAAAGGAGGAAAACTTACGGAACAAAAGGTCACAGATAAGGAACAAATACCCAGATGTCCTTTCTATTACTGAGGTAAGTGGTGTTCAAATTATTAAGGAAAATAACAATAATTTGCCCGAAGTTTCAATCAAATTTAAAGTTCAATATCTTGACATGCCGAGCTAATTTTGAGTTTCCCATACTGATAGCTAGTGATAAAATGGTGAGATCAAAACAAGTAACTAGTAGTCCCATTAATTTCAACAAACAACATGTCTTATCAAAATTGCTTTACATTTGACCTAGATTGTGAGGACAATCAAACAGTGTTCTTGGTCAGGAAATTTTGCGCTTTGAATGGGAATCGGGACGATCATCTCCCATGCCAACCGCTTGGTCAGAGGGAATCACATTCCAACTTCCATCTCAAGGTCAAGATGAATTCGCTAAATCTCGAATCTCATTCCAAGGTTATATTGCAATTATTCAATCCATTTCCAGTTTCAATTGCTAACCAAATAAACTAAGGGAATTGTTCTTCCCCATTACTTCTCAAGCACATTCCAAATCTGTCTCTTATCTCCAGTTCCAATCACAAGCCAAACATGCCCTAAAATATCAATGAAAGCACAGACCCCCAAAAAAAAATAAAAATAAAAATAAAAATAAAAATAAAATATCAATTTGAGAAGATTACAGGGGGGGGGGGGGGGGGGGGGGCGGCGGGGTGCGCGGAAATAATAGCAAATTGCTGCTATGAGATCAACATAAGATTTGTTGTTTCCAAGTTTAGCTGATATTCAGAGTTTGAAGATTATGCAAAAACACGACCATGATGACATTGATGACAAATCAAATTTGAAGCATTTTAAGGTCCTAGAAATTTAGCAATAAGCAAAATTCAAATTTAGTATAATATACAGAAGAGGAATTACTAAACTAACCTTGGGAACTCTAAACCAACAAAGCTGACCACGTCTTGTGTGAGAATTGTCCATAATATCATCAAGTACAAGGAAATATGCTTGAAGCTGCAAATTGTAGGGTTGAACCATGAGGGTGACTATATAAAATATATCATATTTTGTAAAGAAGAGTTCAATAAAAAAGAAATTGCTTTTTACCCATTCAATGCACCAACCAAGGGTACACCCAAGAAAGATTTCATCTTCAGTGACCTCAACACCAGCTTTTAACAACTTGTAGCTATCAATCACCGAGAGCCCACGGTTTAGTTTCCCTACCAGTAGTCACATCTGTCAAGTCAGGGACTGCTTAAACATATGCATTTCATCATTTCCTCATAAAAAAAAATAAAAAAAAGAACTCTCTAACCTCCAGGCACATTGTAGTCCAGCATCTGTATAAAATGAAGTTATAAGAGCATTAAATTGGGCCAAACTTTAATTATTTAGAAAGTAGAAAAAATCTGAAAAACAAAATCATTCACGCTGCTATCAAACTAAATGACAATAACTACAGCATGAGACACACTAATTGGAAAGCTTAGCGAGAGTAGAGACTACATCTAAATAAGCAACTCCAGCATCAACGAAGTAGAGCTATAAGTCATAACCAGTAAACAGTTTATGAGTCAAATTTTGACCATCATGTCAGTTTATATGTTTCAAATGTAGGGATTCAAGCAAAAGGATCTGTACATGAATAAATGAAATTCAGAGTTCTAATACTATAAGCAAAGTGTAGGCCCTGTCTTCGTACTTTACGTGAGAATAAGCACATATAAGTTCAAAAGGCTTAGCAGCCAAGCACATTAAACTTCTCAATCGGTCAAAGTTCTAGCTATGCTTTAATACAAGTAATGTGGCAACAGAATAGTTTGTTACTGAAGTCATATACCTAAAGAACAGAGCAAAAACATAGAAAAGCATATTTCCTCAGAGAAGCCAATTAAAAAAGCAGTTATCTTTCTACTCGCTACAAGGTGATCCACGGCCCATCATTGATCAACTGCAACAATCAATATGCAAAAGAAGATACAAAAGCAACAGTTGGAAAGTTCCCAATTCTTTAAGAAACAAGTTCGAACTAAACAGCTTCTGTTTAATCAGCTTCTGGAACTTTTCTTAAACTATAAATTCAGCAATAAAGAAACATTCTTTTTCCAATCTTTGGCAGTTCCTAGTTGAAAAATAAATAAATAAACAGCCTAAATTCCATCAAAGACTACTTTTAAATAGTGATAGCAACATTTGTCAACCTACCAACTTAGCCGAAGTTAAAAACGCACTGTAAGCTCATAGCTACAAGACAAAGCATTGTCCCTTCAATAGCCACCACTCCTCACTCCAAACAGGATCTAATCCTTCCTTCTCTTTATCTTTTTCTTCTTTTTTTATGTGGGTGGGGGTTTAAATCAAAGAGGATCTAATCCATTATACCACAATCTAATACCAGATCACTAAAATTGCACAATCAACGCAAATGCTCCTCCCAGCAACGAGATCGAACATCTAGCAACGCAGAATCTACATAAAACCCCTTAAATTTCACCAAAAGACACTGAGATCTCGGAATCAGAGGGGTGATCCATCCTCAAACCCTAGATCACGCCGAATCGATGGGAGATCGAGGCAATGCGGGGGGGAGGGGTATGCGTGCACGTACCCGGTCGATCCATTGGCGCGACTCGTCGGTGAAGTCGAAGGCGGGGTCATCGAGGAGCTCCGCCTTGAGGCGATGGTAGATGTCGCGGAACGTCGCCTTCACGTCGATCGCACTACCCATGGCCGGAACCCTCGCCGCTCCCCCTCTCTTTCTCTCCCCCGCGCGACGAAGACGACGATGCGAATAAGAGCGAGAATAGGAGCGAGAATAGGTACTGTGAAGGGGGAATAGGAATATTTATATCATGTGTAGCAGCTGAGGAGAGAGAGAGAGAGAGAGAGAGAGAGAGAGAGAGAGAAGGATCTGAGGGAGCGAGAGGTTGAGAAAGGAGATGGGGACGCATAATTTGCACAGCGATCCTTTCCTTTTTCAGATATTTTCAAAATCCTCCCTTTTCATTTCTCTTCCGCTCTTGTCCACCACCTCTATCCTTTTTCACTTTGATCCCTAATATTTACCCGCCTTTTATTTTAAGATCTCTAAATTATGATTGAATTTATAAAAAATATTGGTACTAATAACAATAATTAAATTTAAGTATTTTAAATTATAATCTAAATTTTTATATTTTTATTTAAGTAAAATTTTAACTATTTAAATTCTTATTATTAATTTTAGCAAAGCACGTCAAATTATCATTATTGTTCCGTAACTTTCACTCAATTACTATATTATTTTTTTTAATTTAAAAATAATAATAAAAAATATATTCAGTCAATATCGTCGTTCATATCGAGATGGTTGTCGGGCAATAATGAGGTGGTCCAAATAAAGATTATGAATAATTGTGTAATAAATTAAAAAAAAATTTAGTTGTCAAAAATAAAAGAATTATTTTTTTATATGAGTTTATGAGATTTTTTTCTTATAAAAATTTTTATTTGGTACTTTTGAATTTAAAAGTATATTTTTTGTATTTTTTTTGACAAGTAATATTATTTGTACATCCCAAATAAATTATATGATATATATTTTATTCAATAATAATTTTTTCACTCATTATTTTGAAATAATAAGTATTTTTAGGATCTACAATAAAGTTTTTTTTTTTTTTTTTTTTTTTGACGGTGTGGGAGAAAATTTTATGAAGAAGTCCCTTGTTTTTTAGAAAAAAAAAAAAAAAAAAAACTACCTTATAAAAGAATAAAAAATAGAAAGATAAAATATTAAGCTGTAATTTTTATAAAATAAAAAAATAAATTTGAATAGTAAGATAAAAAGTTAAGTACTTTTTTGAGGGGACTTACAAAATTTCCTAATGATATGATATCCCTGGGGATTGGAATAGGGATAGCTTTTGTACGGATATATTATTGGTGGCGAGTGAATTTACGATTTTGCCCTCGTGAGGGCGCGATATTTACGGTCGTACTCCATTGGGGCGTTGGGCGTTGGGAACTGCGCAGTTGTTTTGTTTAATTAATGAAGCAGCGCTCGAACAATCAAAAAAAAAAAAACAAAGAAGCGTGGACCCGGTTCGCCACGTCATCCTTAGATCATCAGTGTGTTTATCCCAACTTTCAATCAAAACCGTCAATCGAATAAAATAAATTACTATTTATATATTCAAAAGTTATATAAATCTTGCACTTAATCCATCCAAGAGTTTATATAAATTTTTAACAAACATGTGATAAAATTTGTAGAAAAATAAATTTAAAATTTACGCTCCTTTTTTTTAAGTATACAAATAATATCACTTAAATAAAAATAAGAGGGTGGTACATGGATGATGTGGCGAACATGGTCTATCGGATAATTTCACTAGAGAAAGGATTCTTCTCAGAATATTCTTTGTAACTCTATAAAATATTTTTGGTACATGTATGTAGGGCTCTGAACTAACTGAATAAGGACGAACTAACTGAATAAGGACGTGATGGTATCAATTTGTGTTCGACTTATTTAAGATACTAGTTTAAAGTTTGAACATATGGCTCATTAAAAATTAGTTAAATTACATAAAATTTTTTAATAATATATCGTTTTTTTTATTTTACCTCATGTCTTTAAAAAATTTACATTTTGTTCTCTCGTAATTATGGAATTGTGCATTTACACCTCCGCCGTCAGCATTCCGTTAGTATGCCGTCAATTTTTTTTAGATAATATACCAAAAATACCCTTCAACCTCTTTTTTTTTTTCCATCGCTCCGAGGCCGAGCTCCGTCGCTCCGTGAGGGATCCCGCCGCCGCCGTTGTCGGGAGCCCTCGGCGATCGTCGGCACAGTCGCCGCCCGGGCCCTCCCCGGCGATGGCGCGGCCCAAGGCTGGTGGGGCACCACGTGGCAGCGCCCCACTCGCCGCACCACTGTGCGCAGCACGCGCCCTCGGGGAAGCGCGCGCGGGGAAGCACGCGCGCGCGGGGAAGTGCGCGCGTGCTGGCGCAGGTCAGCGCACGGGGACCCGCGCCTCCTCTGGCGCGGGTCAGCGCGGGATGAGGGGGCCGCCACGTGGCGGACCCTGATAGCCCGCCGCGCGTTGACCTGCTCCATGGAGGCGCCGCGCTTCACGCATCCACGCGGGAACGCGGCTCCCTGGGCACCCCCGACCTCTCCGACGACGGGCGAGACGACGACGACGACGACAAGGTGGGGAGGAGGAGGAGAGCTTCTCGGCGGGAGCGGGGGCGGCAGTGAAGTCGGAGAGGAACACAGAGATAAGCATAGGGATAAGAAGGGCATTATCGTTATTTTACCTATTCTGTTAACCCCGTTGCCCCCTAAAAATAATTACGTAATTACGAGTGGCATAATGTAGGTTTTTAAAGACAGTGGAGCAAAGTGAAAAAGCGGTATATTATAGAAAGATTTTCTGTAATTTAGTCTTAAAAATTTAATACATATTTGGTTCGTTTAGTATTAATTTGTATCCAGTTTGTTTATTAAACGAGCTAAATCCGAACTAACTCATAAATAGCAAGTTATATTGTCAGATTTACTATTAGATAGAAAATTAAAAAAATATATATATTAAAAAAATTAAAATATTAATTTAATAATTAAACGAGCGATCAATTTTGAATTAATTTTTTAGTCGAATATAAGCTAGTCAGCGTCAGCGAACATCGAGCTAGATTATCAGCCCTACATGCATGTAGAATGATAGGGGCCTAGTTCTTTATTTTGGATTTTTTTTATTTAGCCTTTTTTTTCAAAAAAAAAAATACAAATAAATTTTATAAAATTGAAATAGAAAGAATAATCAGCTTTTTGTCCCACGTCAAATTACAATTTATTCATTCAGTCACAATTTGATTCGAGAATTAGAATGGGAGTAAGGATTTTATTCCTTTTTTTATTTTTTAATTGAAAAAATTTATAGTTTCCTTTTCAACAAATTATCTATGAAACTAAATAAATTTTTAATTTTTTTTGCCATATGATAACTTTTTTTTTTTATATAACAAAATTTTAATTAAATATTTTATTAATTATAATTAAAAAATCGAAGCAACAGTTTAAAAAATTTAGAATGCATAAATTACGAATTCGAATAAATAAAGCGACGCAGAAATATTATTCATGATTGAATTTTTATCTTATAAATTTTTTATTATTTTTTTTGAATTTAATTGATTCAACAATATCTATCCGTCACAATACGCTGGTATCTTCACTAATTCCGCAATAACTTAGTAAGAGGGTTGGTGGAACAACAATTTCTCCCTTTATATATCTACTAATTTAATAATAAAATATTACTAATTAGCGTATTATTATATATTAATTTTTTTACTAATTAACTATATAAATAATTATCTATTATCTAATAAATATTTAATTAACTATGCAAATAATTATTTGATTATTTATAATTAATTAACTAATTAAATAATTAAAATTGATTTTTATATTAATTAATTAATTAAAAATTAGAAGTCATTTCAAAAAAGAAAAAAATGCTACTTATACACTAATGTATGATACACATTCTATCTATCCAAAGATGAAATTATTTTTACTGATTATTACGATATGATCAGTAAAATTTATTTTTTAAAAAATTAAAAAAATATATTTTTTTTCTTTCAAAAAAAAAAAAAAAAGTTGTGGATATTTATTTTCAATTTAAATTTAGATTTTATTAATCACTCGATGCCATGTGACTCATTCGCCGGAAATGTTAATTTATTGCGACAGAGACTAAAACCAATGGCAAACTCGTAATAATATGGCAAGAGTAAGGGCAAATTGGTGTCGTGGTGAACATTTGGACAAAAAAAAAAAAAAAAAAAAAAAGGGAGCACGTGTCTCTGACACATAGCACAGATGCCGGAGAATATATATATATACTGCCTAGTGAGAAGGACGGATTTTAATTTTATATCTTCTTCGATAATTTTTATGAAATATATATTTTGGCTTTTATAAATAAATTTTATTGAACCAAGTTACTGTAATGGTCATTTTGCATTAAAAAAATTATTAGTTTTGTGTTTTATTTTTTTTGATAAAAATGAGTCATTTTTTTTATTTTTTTAAGATTCAATTCGAATTTTTAAAGAAAATTAATCAAAATATTTTTATTTCTTTTTCTCCCTTTTTTTTTTTCTTTCCAAGCGCGTTGCCTCGCTTTCACGCTCACGCAATGTCCAAGCCGCCACCCCCATAGACCTTGCTGGAGCACTGCCCTTGACGCTGCGCCCGTGCCTATACACACACGTATCTAATGGGCGCAACGTCGTAGGCGAGGGCGTGAACGCGGGCACGGCGGGAACGCACTACAATAAAATTAAATTATAGAAATATTTTTAAGACACTTTTGTGCAAGTATAGTTAACTGGCTTTCGCTAAAGTGGCAACATGCGGATAAGTCATCTTGAACATGTTTAAAATTATAATAAAAATGAGTTAGAGTAAGTTTGGTTCAAAACAAATCGCATTCAGTTCGAAGTTGAGTTGAAAACGGACGAAAGCAGCTCAATCTGAAGCTTCAGACTGGTTTCGGACGCTCGGAATGTCTTGTGGATGTCCAGAGCATAGTAGTGGGCTCAAGCGCGGGCGCCATATCCGTACTTTCGGACTCTCAATCCGAGAGCTGGATTTTCGGTGCGCGTGGGTGTTAGATATGTCTCGAATTCTAGAACCGAAAGGTTTTCTAACCCTATTCTGTTTAGCTTATCCAATTAAGATAAGCTTGGATTATGCCTAATCTTATCAAGAATATTCCTAATCTTAGTGGATTTGTATTCCTAATTGTATTAGAATTTAGCCACTATTATAAATATACCATTATTCCATTTATTTGGTGCGGCGGATGAGAAGGAATATGGGTGTATTTTGGGATTAGGATTTTATGAAAGAGGCATATTTTGTACACCACTTTGATTATAATGAAAGTCTCCGCTCCGTCTTCGCCCGTGGACGTAGGCCAGTGGCCGAACCACGTAAATATTAATTATATGCTTTATTTTTCTTCTCTCTTTCTCGATTCTCTTTTGGTATTTTCGTACCCAACGACTTTCATTATTCCATTTATTTGGTGCGGCGGATGAGAAGGAATATGGGTGTATTTTGGGATTAGGATTTTATGAAAGAGGCATATTTTGTACACCACTTTGATTATAATGAAAGTCTCCGCTCCGTCTTCGCCCGTGGACGTAGGCCAGTGGCCGAACCACGTAAATATTATATGCTTTATTTTTCTTCTCTCTTTCTCGATTCTCTTTTGGTATTTTCGTACCCAACGAACTAAATCTTTTCCGCTTTTGTTATAACAAACTGGTATCGGAGCCTGATTGTTCGTTTGGGTATTTAAGACGTCGACAAAATTTGAGATCGAAATGTTTGATCGCTCCAGCAGTTTTCCAGCAGTTTCGCTCTACGGCAAGTTGTCGTTCTGATGCAGCAGAGGTTGCAAAAGGCGTAACTGGAGAATGAGAAAATTAGCACTTCAGACCCACGATTTTGCTCATTAAGTCAGGCGACCAAATTCAAGAATTTCCGTATATTTGGTTTGCATGTGCCGCAGCACTTTCAGGAGCTTTTAGGGTTTTGGTGGAGAAGACAGAGAATTCAAGCCAAGGTGGAGATTGTTAGATATGTCTCGAATTCTAAAACCGAAAGATTTTCTAACCCTATTCTGTTTAGCTTATCCAATTAAGATAAGCTTGGATTATGCCTAATCTTATTAAGAATATTCCTAATCTTAGTGGATTTGTATTCCTAATTGTATTAGAATTTAGCCACTATTATAAATATACCATTATTCCATTTATTTGGTGCGGCGGATGAGAAGGAATATGGGTGCATTTTGGGATTAGGATTTTATGAAAGAGGCATATTTTGTACACCACTTTGATTATAATGAAAGTCTCCGCTCCGTCTTCGCCCGTGGACGTAGGCCAGTGGCCGAACCACGTAAATATTATGTGCTTTATTTTTCTTCTCTCTTTCTCGATTCTCTTTTGGTATTTTCGTACCCAACGAACTAAATCTTTTCCGCTTTTGTTATAACAGTGGGTTTTCGGACGCCCGAAGTATCCTGTGGCGAGACCCGAGTAAGGGTGCCCCGGATCGTCCGAAGGAACAGTGCCTTCGACGTTTAGGATGCCTAGACAAGGTCGCAAGCGCTCGACATGAAGACTGACATGGTTTTGTCAGAAATAAGAAATTTTCTCAGGGGCAAAAAGGTCATTTCACATTCCCTTGTCACCTATGCCTACCCCTGACAAATCTATTTTAAAACCATTCACTTTTTTTCCCTCTCTCACACTCTATTTCTCTTCTCTCCCTCTTCCTTCGTTTTCTCTCCAGACAAGAAACAGCAGCAACAGTGAGTCGGAGGGAAAACTGTGGAGGGTCTGTGTCGAGGAGTTGATCTCCAAAACGACTTGAAGAAGTTGGGGAGGACCTCAAGGAAAGCTTTGGAGGGAAGAAGGAACCCTTTCTCCATCTCTTTTACTTGGGTGCTCAAGAAAGGTATGTGAAAAAATTTTAGGGTTTCGAGATTTTTGAGCTTTTGTGAATTTAAAAGAGATAAAATTGTCTCTTATGGGTTCTTATCCCATTTTTAGATATTTCTTGGAGAGTCTAGTGATCAAGTCATCTTTCGTTCAAGAACTTGTACAAGGTGAGGGATTTCGCCGAAAAGGGTGATCTTAATTCCTTTTCCATTGGTTTCTCTAATCTAGAAATATGTTAGTAAGAGTAGTTGTGTAGAGAACACATAGTTATTTAACAATATAGGGTTTTGCCCTAAGTTGTATGTGTAAATAAAACCTAATGATAGGTTGGACATGTGTGGCATAAACTCAGGAGAAAATCTAGGTTAAAATAAGTGGCATTGGGCTTAGGAATAAATATATGGTGGAAAATGGTAGGACCTCAACATAGAGTTAATGAACTCTAGGTTAGAATAGTATACTATGAGACTAGTGACCTTTGGGCACTTGGGAACCCTTAGAGTAAAGAACTTAGGGTTGAACATACAATTTGAGTAAACACTCTAATCTAAATTCGTGTCCTTGAGACATCTTAACTATTTTAGAGTAAATAACCTAGGATAAAAGAGGAAAGTAAAAGAAAATGAAAATGACACATTTGGATTTGGGACTCGTAATTTGGGAGCTTTGCACTGATGCTGACTCCTAGGGCAGAGCCCATTATGCGAGATACTTATGAAATGTTAAAAAGATAAAAGGTAATGTAAATGCACCTTCGGATTTGAGGCTTGCCATTTGGGTTGAGCACGCATCGCGGCCCCTAGGGCATGGGCCTATCGGACGAGATACTTTCGAAAGATTAAAGATAAAATATATTGCAAATGACGCCTTCGAATTTGAGATTTGTCAATTAGGAGCATGACTCCTAGGGCACGGGCCCATCGTACGAGATACTTTTGAAAGGCTAAAAGTAGAGTGTTGAGGCCAAAATTTTTCGTCACCTGAGGAAGCGACACATGGCGTATACCATCAGCTAAGGGCATCAGTCGATAGGAGAATAAGTTGGCAGAGAGGGACCCGCGTCTTGACCAAGACCGACCTCGATCACGAGATTCGCGCTCAAATCGGTGGTGGTCAAGCCGACGGATGAATCTGTGTGGCTAAAATTAGAAGCTCATTTGGAGACCCTAGAGGTCGCTGTGAGGTGCAGCCAAGAAGCACCGGAGGAGCAACAGGAAGTCGAGGAACCCATCAAGCGGGAACTCGAAAGGGTGGCCCGACACGAGAGATGGCCACTAAGGGACGACGAAGAAGTCCTCACTCCGTCTTCGGCCGAGGTAGAGGCCGAAGGGAAGAAGCCACGGACCGACATCATGTTGCACACTACAAGGAAAAGGACTTTTGGTGGCGACAATTTTGTGGCGACAATTATTGTCGCCACTAATTGTAAAGCTATAGTGGCGACATTTAATTGTCGCCACCAATAAATAGGATACAGTGGCGACATATATTTATCGCCACAAATAATTAATAAATAGCGGCGACCTTAAAATGTCGCCACTAATACTTAGTAATTAGTGGCGACTTTTGTCGCCGGGAAAAGATAAAGATATAGTGGCGACTTATGTCGCCACCAATAAAGAAGATACAGTGGCGACATTTTCGCGTCGCTACCAATAAATAAGTAATAGCGGCGACATTAAAATGTCGCCACCAATACTTATTATTAGTGGCGACATTTTTGTCGCCACCAATATTATTTATTTCCCACCAAAATTTCCCTCCTTTTTTTTTCCACCAACTAAAACCTTTTTTTTTTTTTTTTTTTTTTTTTTCTTTTTTGAAGATGCGAACCGGCCCCCCCTTACATCAATCACCCTCACACCCTCCAATAATTAAGAAATAGCGGCGACTTTAGAAAGTCGCCACTAATACTTAGTAATTAGTGGCGACTTTTGTCGCTGGAAAAGATAAAGATATAGTGGCGACTTTTGTCGCCACCAATAAAGAAGATACAGTGGCGACATTTTCGCGTCGCCACCAATAAATAAGTAATAGCGGCGACATTAAAATGTCGCCACCATACTTATTATTGGTGGCGACATTTTTGTCGCCACCAATATTATTTATTTCCCACCAAAATTTTCCTCTTTTTTTTTCACCAACTAAAATCCTTTTTTTTTTTTTTTTTTTTTTTTTTTTTTTTTTTTTTTTGAAGATGCGAACCGGGCCACCAACTAAAACCCTCATTGGTCGACGAGAATGCGGCCGGGATCGACATGGTCTATGTCCTGCCAATGTCCTTTAGGGCAATAACGTCCCAAGAGGACGCCGATGAGCAGACCTGTGAAGACGAGGGTCTGCCCGTAGCTGAGCTCCAGCTAATGGGGCAAAAGATGGAGGCCGAGGTAGTGGTGTTCGAAAAACCATCGGCTTTCCAGACGCGGTTCATCAAGCCGCTGTATATATAAGCCTTGATCGAGGGGCAGCCATTTGGCCGCGTAATGGTAGATGGCAGGGCGATGGTCAACGTCAATCCTACCGCCTTCCTAAGAAAGATCAGCAAGAGCAAAGAAGAGCTCAAGCCGACTGACACAACGATGATCGACTTCACCGGAGGCGATTAGGCAGCGAGGGGGGTCCTAACGACCGAAGTAACGGTCGGTTCCAAAACTCTAAAGACCGCCTTCTTCGTAGTGGACGCCGCGAGCCACTACAACCTTTTGCTAGGGCGTGAATGGATCCACGCCAACGAATGCATCCCTCCACGCTCCACGAAAAACTATTCAAGTGGGTAGGCGACAAAGTGGAGGAGATAGCGACTGAGGGAAGGCCGCAGCTAGCGGACGTAAGCATGGAGTCAATCGGCCATGTGAATTTGGCCGATGAAGACCCGGACCAGATCTCATTCGTCCAGGTAACCGAGGAGGGAATGCAAGTGAAACTCCTTGGTGAGACCAGCCGGATAGCGGCAAGTGATGGTCCCCCATCGTGGATCAAATAGCATGTGGGGGGCCAATAGACGAAGCCCTGTCGAGGCTTCCGGAAGAGGAGCCGGCACGAGGAGCTGGCGAAGAAGCATATGCGACTAAAAGCGCTCGACCATACGCGGGCCTATTAGAGCCGAATTCAGTACGTATGCGATAAAAGAGTAAAGGCGAAGTCCTCTAGCATCGGGGACTTAGTATCGGTTTGAGGAGATGCGGAGTAGAAGAATACTTTACATTTGATGAACCGATACCTACGCGAATCGAGAAAAAGTAAATACAAAAGTGTTTCAGAAAAAGAAAAATCGTGGTCAGAGAACTCGGTTGGAGGTCAAACACATGACCACCATCAAGCAGACCGAAGTAAGGAAGGGTCCAAAGCTGGAGGATCAAGTGAATCCCTCTGGAAATTGAGGCACCTGACCACCATTAAGCTGGCGGGAAAAGACGAAGGCTAGTTTCATCTCCAACATGATCTTCATAAGCATAACCCTGCGTAAGCAGCCGAAAATCGGCTAGACCAATGACCGTAAGATTCCGGATCGGTAGGTCACGCATAGGGGTTTCCCCAGAAGAAATTCCATTGGAACTACAAGTTGTAGAGAAACTTGTGTCGACCGACGTCACAACGCCGCCAAACTTAAATTGAGAGGATGCCTCGAAAGTACTCGCAGAGACAAAAAAGTTGCGATCAGAACACTAGGGTAGCAATGGCGTAGGAATCGTCATAAAGGAAGAAGGAGATGCAAAGAGAGCTGCAAGTAGGGCCCTATTTATAGGCCGACGAGAAGGAGCGAAAATGATGACAATCGCTGTGACGCCCCACTTCCCAGGGGGTCACCCATCCTAGAACTACTCTAGCTCTAGCACGCTTAACTCTCATGTTTCTCTTGGATCTTGCTACCATCCAAAATGCTATAGCCGGGTTAGAGATTTAGTCCTATTATATCATTTATATAGAGGACTAATCCAAATTCCGGGGGTGTCACAATCGCCCCTCGAAAAACTGTAGCATTTAATGAAAAAAACGGCGAAGGACAGATTTGCCGAAAACTAAGAAAGATCAGTACCTGTTCGCAGATCCCTCGGGCAATGAGCAAATATCCTGTCAGGATACGGGGATGAGCATGTACATTGGTAGGCACGCCAGGTCGTTGACTCAACTTCGACAATCATCCAAATGACACATCAGGCGATTGTCGAGGAGGCAATGTTGAGACCAAAATTTTTTGCCACCTGAGGAAGCGACACGTGGCGTATACCATCGGCTAAGGGCATCAACCGATAGGAAAATAAGTTGACAAAGAGGGACCCGCGTCTTGACCAATACCGGCCTCGGTCACGTGAGAGTGCGACACGCGACGCGCGCCATCGGCTAAAGGCATCAGCCGATAGGAGAAGCAACCAACAAGGGGTATCGGCTCATCCAGAGGACGGACCTCAGCTGAAGGCAAATATCAGATCGCTTCAGTCGAACGACAAAAAGGTGAAGTCAGTGTCAACTCTCGACTGCTCGAGCCGTAGAAGGAAAGACCTTGGAAGAAAAAAGTACGAGATTTGGACGCGAATCTCGTAACTGACTCCGGAAGGCAAGCGGCGCCCAGCATTTGAAAGGGTCGAAAGATCACGCTCCGTCGCGTCGATTAGTGGATGAACCCGGACGGAAACCGGCTACTATCCTATTAAGGAGAATCGACTCAAAAGAAAATAGTTGAGGAATTTATGATGACTCCCCTAAGATCACGCGATTACTAAAATCGGCGGTTATATACATGGTTCGTAAATGTATAAATGAACGAACCATCGAAGAAAATGGGTTCTGCAACCTCGTAAGCCAGGACCACCCCTGCTATTTCATATCTTTCAATACCTGTATTTACTGCTTTCCTAGATAACTTTTACCGCACTTTTTAGGAGTATATTTACTTGTAAATGGCTCCCTGTTATCCTTATAACCCCTTTTCGATCAATACCATTCTTAATCGGCTTCTTAGCCGTGTCAAATCCTTATCTTTTGACCCCCAATTCGGCTCCTCTAGGCCGAACTCTGTTTACCTCTCAACCCCAGTTCGGCTGATCTAGGTAGAACCCTCTTAAGAGTTGATTGAGAAGAACTCGGCCGAGCGGATCCCTTATCGGCCCGATCGCTTAATTCCTTTAGCATGCAGCGCATTCACACTCAGAGGGTCATCCCCGAGGGCCGATCCGATCGCGAATCGCAACATTTCGGCTCCAACACATGAAGGAAAAAGAAAGTGACCGAATGTGGTCCGGTTAAGTATAACCCTTATATCGGTAGTGACCGAGTCATGATATAGTGGCCTAGTGTGGCATGGTATTATAGTATTATAGCATTGAGCATGAACTAGTAGTGTAGAGATTTCATACCTACATATTAATATAATATTTACAACTTTCTTTATTATCTTGCTACTATTGCTTTCATTGGATGGGGTACTTAGATTTCATTATTGGCATATCGTTTTTCTTACTGTTCTTACTTCATTATTCATCACTGAATTTATTCGTTACGGCATGTATATTTTTATGTGATTATCAGTACCCTGCTCTTATAACTCTTCGATTCAGCATTTACGACTCGTTTTATCTGTCGATTTACTTGCTTTCATATTTACCTGCTGATTTACTATATCCGTTTGATTATTGTATATCAGTAGGTATGATTTACTGGTTCCCGACTCGTTGTACCTATTAGGATACATTCAGTTGTATCTCACACCCTCCTGCTGACATATTTTTCACGTCCGTCGAGTAATGAGTGTTAGAAAAAATAAATCGCACTAAATCTAATTGTGATTAAATTATCTAACTATTTTTATGATTAAATTGAATAACATAACTTGCCTTTAATCGCTATGAAAATTTCAGAAATTATAAAAGAAAGAAACCGAAATAAGATTGATCCGGAAGCGTGCGAGGCACTGCCCTAAGACATATTTCCGTCCTTCGTGTGGATTAATCGGAGATCCCACCCCAAGGTACGACCAGAACTCTCTTTCCTACGAGCACAACCGCAAAAAAGGTTTGACGAAGTTTCTTTCAACACCCAATAAATAAAATTATTTAAAAAGAACGAAATAAATTAAAATATAATTTAAATAAATTCTTTTCCTCTCTCTTTTCTCTTTCATTTGTCTAAAATAAAACTTCTCTACTCTACTCTACACCCTACTATCTATACAATACATAATTTGAGGGTCCTCCGGTCTGACGTGTCACAATGGCGTGCGTTTTGCTGACGTGTCGCGATATTATGCATTGGGTGACGTGTTATGCATTGGGTGACGTGGTTTATTTTTATTTGCCATCCTGGTGACTCCCCGGTTCCCCCTGCGCCGGTTCCCGAAGCGGGTGAAGCGGCCCGGCCCTCTGACTCCTCGGTTCCCCCTACGCCGGTTCCCGAAGCGGGTGACTCTTCGGTTCGCCCCGTGTTTGATTCATTTCTCCCGTGCT
>CM054948.1:17837864-17870364 GCA_029168755.2 Tillandsia fasciculata
AAAAATTAGAAGATTAGAATTTTTGGTTATTTTTCACTTTTGAAAGTATAGTTTTTGAAAATAGAAGAGAAACTGAAAAAGTGGTAAAAGTGATGCGTCGAGAATAAAGAAATTAAGTTAGTAATTTTTTTCTATGCATAAATGTATTGTGTAATATATGGTTAAATAGTATAATTTTTTAAAATATTATATTATTATATCTTCTACTAATAATTTGGTTTTTTTTTTATTATAGTTACCACCTCACTATCAAGACGTATTTTAAATTGTATAATTTAATCTTAAAAAAAAAAGTGGAACTTCTATTTTATACGGTGAAACTTAATCTCGAATAATTTTAAACAGTATAATTTTTGTTTTAAATAGTGCAACTTTAATTCGCTTACAGAGTACAACTTAGTCTGAAACGGTGTAACTTTTTATTTTTGTGATGCAACTCAAATAATTTTAAATAATATAACTTTCATTCAATTATGTTTTGTAATTGAATTTTAAATATCAATTTAAATTTAAAATATGTGAAATTAAATTTAAAATCAGAGTAAAAATATAAATTTAATATAACTTTAATAATGCAACTCAAATAATACAACTTTTAAAATTAACATTTAAAATCCATGAAATTAAATTTAAAAATAGAATAAAAAAATTAATTCTGCAGGAATAATTTATTAAAAAATTACAAATAAATATTAATTTTTTATTATATTATTAAAAATAATTATAAAAAATATCCGCAGCGAAGCGCGGGTACTTTACTAGTAGTATAGTATTTATAGGTGTGCATGGGAGTACCTTTACATCACCAACAGCTCCATTCCTTTTAATTAAGGAGAGAGAGACTATAATTAGTGAAAAAGAAACTAATCATCTATTTCTTTTAATTATGGAGAGAGAGACTATAATTAGTGAAAAAGAAACGTATAAAAAATTAAATAAAATTAAATGATAATAAATAAAAATTAATAAAATTATATAAAATTAAAATTAATAATAAAAATTAATTATTGAGGGTTTTGAATTTTATTCCAATAATAAAATGTCGAAACAATGATGTAAGAATCATACGATAGAGTCGTCCTCCGTTGGTAGCTAAATAGCTGGCAGCTATTTTTATTTACCCTATTTTGGATTTACTTATTACTGTTCTTGACTTAGTTGTTATGTGGATGTTTAGCGATTATTGGATTATGTCGGATTATGTTAGCATATGATGGAGTAGTTGTTTTATTAAAGTAATTGTGTTATATTTTAGTACACTCTGATTAATTATATACTTTGTTTAGTTGTGCGAGCGTATAAAAGATTATGTCCGTTTAAATAGAAAAATTTTATACACGTGACGAATCTGTTTATTCTGAAAATCAATTTTTTCAACTCTGATTTATAAAAAAATAATAATTTATTTTTTATTTCGGGACGTGGCATTCAAACAGGACCTAAGCGCGAGTAGTGTAAGTTTTAGAAATTAAGTGCATATTTTTTTCATAAATTTTTTTATATTAAGTACAATATACCTAATATATTGAGATGGATAAAGTACATTATGGACTTTTTAATATACTATTGATCATGACAATAATAACTATACCTTATCCGTGTACTAGCACAAATACAACAAAGAAGAATTATTTGTACAAAAGAAACAATAATAAAATTAAATAGTAATTGATCAGGGTGCATAAGATCTCATATTAATTATTATAACACAAGATATTGTACTTTTATGACACGAAATTTATATTACAAATGCTTTAATTTTTTTTTTTTTTTGAGAAATATTACAAATGCTTTAATTAGTTCGGTGAGGTGTCATTAATAAATTCTCATGCATTAATTAGAACCTCTAACAATGTATTAATTATGCTCACATTGTGCTACACCAGTACGGTACTATAGTTTTTTTTTTTTTTTTTTTTTTTTTTTTTTTTTTTTTGAGAGAGAGAGAAAGGTAGCATGCTAGCTGGAAATGTGAAGCAACTAGGCTTCGAACTCGGGTCTCGGGTATCAACCACCAAGCCCTTTGCCACTTGCACTAGGGATGGTTGATTTAACTATAGTACGGTACTATAGTTAAATAATTAGTTTAGGGGGTTTTTGGTTCTTCGAAAATTGAAAAAAAAATAAAAAAAAAATGAATAAAAAAAGTTTTACATTGAGTTTTTTTTTTTTTTTTTTTTTGAAAATCAATAAAAAAAATATTGTATTTTCTAAAATTTGAAAAAATAATTTTTTAAAAATTAATTCTAATAAATAATTTTTAATATATTTTATGTCGACCAAACACACATTAAGACTACGTTTGGTTCAGATATAAAGTAGAAGTGCTTATTCCAGAAATAGGTATAAGTTCAGAAACAAGCAGGAATAAGACCAATTTTATGTTTAGATGAAAATCGGATTGTTCCTAGGAATAAGAAAAATAACGTTTGGATAGATAGATTGAAATGGTAAAAATAAAAATAATTATAATTTTAAAATAATAATATTTTATAATAATTAATATAAAATATTAATTAAATAATAATTTAACTTATTTAATTAACTATTGTTAGATAATTCTAAATATTAATTAATAAAATAAATATTATTAATAAATAATTTAATTAATTATAAATAATTAGTTAATAAAATAATAAGATTAGTAAAAATATTAAATTAATTAAAAAGTTAATACAATAATTAAAATTATATTTATTTTAATTAAGCTTATTCTCAAATAGGAATAAGTCTTATTCTAGTAAAAGACTGAAACAGTAGTTCCAATCTTATACCAACTTATTTCAGAAAGACAAAAACTGTTGTTCTCATCCATAACCAAATGCTCTTTATGAGAGATCATTCAAAGCACCACACTTAAAAGTTCGGTGTGGACAAAATATTCAGGTGAAAATTTAAATGATTGGTCTCGTGGCGGGGCAACAAAAGGGACAAAATACTGTTAAATATTGAATGTAAGAATTAAACTCATAATTTTTTGAATTATCTATGTGACTCCAAATAATCTGTACTAATAACTCGTTAGGTCAAAATTATAGGCCTAAAATGTTTAAGTTTAGTTATAACTATTACAGCACTTGAGTAGTGAGGATATGGATAACGATGTCAAATGCTTGTGGGAAGGCGTATGAGGATTTGAGTAGTGGGGACATGGGCAACGATGTCAAACGCTTGTGGGAAAAATGGATTGTAAAACCAAATTAAAATTTTAGATCGTACCTTCTGCTATGATATTTAATTTCCTAAGCTTGATTGTAAACGATGGTTCTTCCTTTAGATTCGTCCCTCGTGCACAATCTGCAAAAAAAATGAGAAGTTTCCTATCTATTCCCTTATCCCCGGAGATGGGACCGTCACAGAAAATTTGGAATAGAATTAGACCGGGACTCCCGTCATGTCATATATATATATATATATATATATATATATATATATATATATATATATATATATATATATATATATATATATAACCGAATGTAAGGATGTTTTAATCACGTCCGTCCATCAAGAATGTGTCCAGATACATCCTAACCGATTGGATTGACTGTATCTTTAAAGATCGCCTTGAATAAATTAAGTAGGCCACATCCAACATTCTCCCACTTGGCCTAGTAATATATTCAATATTGTATAGGCGATATTAAAACTTTATTAGGTACCCACCAATTATACAGTCAAAATCTTCCACTCAACTAAGAAATAATAATACTTTGATCATAGCGGTCATATTCAAAATGAACACTTCCTTGTATGTATCAAAAGTATGTATTCCTTAGTTAAATATCTTTACGAGTTATAACTATATGAACTTACTATAAGTTCAACTCAGAGTCCCACTTTAATGCACAATAATACTTTAATGTAAAATTATAACTTTATGCGCATAAATGTGCAAAACAAAAATATGTTCTTATTCAAATAAAAAATAGTCATTGAAGTCTTTATACAAGAAGAAAACTCAAACTGTAAATAAACTCAAGATACCCATACAATCAACATGATCCTTGAATTTGTTTGCCGGCAATGCTTTAGTCATAGGATCAGCGACCATCATCTTAGTCCCAATGTGTTTGATATCCACCATATTTTTCTTGTCGTTTTCTTTCATAGCAAGAAACTTTATATCGATGTGCTTGCTGCGATCTGTAATTCGACTATTCTTAGCAAAGAATACTGCAGCAGAGTTGTCACAATGAATCTTGATGGGCCTTGCAATAGAGTCGACAACTCTTAAATCTGAGATAAAATTTCTCAGCCATAAAGCCTGTGACGAAGTCTCATAGCAAGCGATGAACTCCGCCTCCATAGTGGATGTAACAACTGTATCCTACTTGGTGCTCCTCCAAGATATTGCATCGTGAGCAACAAAGAAAATATATCCCGAAGTGGATTTTCTAGAATCCACACATCCAGCAAAATCGGAGTCCGAATAACCAACCACCTCAAGATGGTCAGAATGTCTGTAGGTGAGCTTATAGTCCTTTGTTCCCTGTAAATATCGCATAACCTTTTTCGCAGCTTTCCAGTGATCAAGGCCAGGGTTGCTCTGGTATCTGCCCAGCATCCCTACTGCATGCGCTATATCAGGCCTGGTACAGACCTGCGCATATATCAAACTCCCTACTGCAGAGGCATAGGGTATGCTCTTCATATGCTCTCGTTCTAAATCATTATGTGGACACTGTTTTCTGATTGAATTTATCACCTTTCACAATAGGTGCAGCTGTAGGTGCACAATTTGCCATATTAAATCTTTCTAAAACTCTTTCGATGTAGGCTTTCTGAGATAGACCCAAAATTCTTCGAGATCTATTTCTGTGAATCTTTATGCCAATGACATAAGAAGCTTCATCCATATCCTTCATCTCAAAATTTTTAGAAAGAAAATTTTTGGTCTCTTTAAGCAAATTTAAATAACTACTTACAAGCAGAATATCATCCACATACAGGATTAAGAAAATATATTTACTCTCACTGACCTTAAGTTATATACACTGATCCACGATATTTTCTACGAAACCAAATGTAGTAATTATATCATGAAATTTGATATACCACTGACGGAAGGCCTGTTTTAGTCCGTATATAGACTTCTTTAGTCTGCAAACAATGTGACTGTTCTTATCTGTGCTAAAACCTTCGGGTTATTGCATGTAGATTATTTCCTCTATATCCCCATTTAGAAATGTTGTTTTATGATCACATCCATTTGATGTAGCTCCAAATCAAAATGAGCTACCAAAGCCATGATAATTCTTAATGAATCCTTCTTAGATAACGGAGATAATGTTTCATGATAATCAATGCCTTTTTTCTGAGTGAAACCTTTGGCAACAAGTCTGGCCTTATATCGCTCTATGTTACCTAAAAAGTCCCTTTTGGTCTTGAAGACCCACTTACAGCCAACGGCTTTGACTCCTTGTGGTAAGACAACGAGATCCTAAACTCTATTTTCTGCCATAGATTTTATCTCTTCCTTCATGGCATCATACCAAAAGGAGGATTTATCCCCCTGCATGGCCTCTGAAAACGTCCATGGGTCCTTATGGTGCCCAACATCATAGTCAGACTGTCACGCCCCGGGGTCGGAACTGCGACCCGGGCTCGCCAACAGATCCGCCACCTATGCCAAAACCCGCATAGGCGAAGCGTCTAACCTGCAAAAGATAGTACTATAGCTACACAAATATCAGAGCTGAAATAAATGCTGTAAAATAAAATCCAATTACTATACATCAAGAAATAAAGTACAATATCCATTCCCTCAAATACAGATAATCATCATACAATATCCTCAGTACAGCATCTCTCGACTATAAAAGGAGATAAACTAAAACTATAGTACATCATCAGTCTCTCCAAATACAAAAGATCTCTCCTCCAGATAACAGTAAAACCAGCCAACAGCTACGAGGAATCTCCAACCAGGGGATACAGCTACACTCCTCGGGTGGTAACGATCTAGCTCGTGACTCCCTCGCCCCGAACAACGACCGAAGATCAGCAACTCCAATGAGGACTCTGCAAAACAGGGGGGAAAAGAAGAGGAAACAACAGTGGGGGTGAGAACCACTAGTAAACCAGTAGCCTCCCCCTGTGGGTAAAGCCTCAAGCTCCGGCGTACCCACTAAGTCTACTAGAGGCAAGAAAAGGGCAAGTGGTAAAGCTGTAAACAGAACTACTGAATAAAAGGGGAAACCACAACAAGTATGCCTCTAAATGCAATACCGAAGGAAATGACGGTATGAATGCATCAGGATGCTAACTGCCCAAATAAACCCAATCAGAAAACCAGAAAACTGGTACTGCCTGCTCTGTCATCACTCACAACTCAAACTGGTACTGCCCGCTCTGTCATCACTCACAACTCACCAACTGACCGGAACCCAACACGGTCTAAAGCCTACTCCGGAGTGGCACTCGAGGGGAGCGACCCACACGAGTAAAGTATCACTGTATCAAGCATCTCTGTAACCAATATCTCACAATAGCAGGACTGGATCATGACAATGATCAAAGTGGGAAACTCCGTCCACTAATGAAACCCCGATCCGATACAATAATACTCAAAAGTGGGAAATACCATCCACTAGAGAAATCTAATACCCAATCTGATGCAATAGTAAACATCCGGTCAACCGCCCAAAGTCCGCGGTCACCGCCCACAAGTCCGCGGTCACCGCAACAACCCACAATCCAACATCGGTCCCCTGTCACCGACCCTAAGGTCCCAGCTACACTATCCCAAACCTCTGCTCGAACTCGAGCAACATGACTCAAAAGTCTAAATAAGAAGGAGAAAGAAAGCAATCATGGTTTCTCCTAAGTCAAATCCCAATATGATAGTGTAGCAATAAAATAGTGGCCTATCTAGATGTCCAAATAAGCATGCAAAAGTCCTCATGCAATGTGAAAGGGAGAATATCAAATAACAGTTTTACATGTGTAACAAATAATAAATCCACATAAATATAACCATCATGCTAAAATCATCAGTCAACTACACATGTAAATGATCCCTGATCCATAATAAATCCCAAAGTGGCACCCGCACATAGATGTGTCATTATGTCCACAATTAATCCATTTAATCCACTTTCATAAAATCTAGGTGCTAATGTAGCATGTTAATTATCACTATTAAATTATTCCAATGATCATGTTCCAACAGCAATATTATCCCAATAATATCCCCAACATGCTATATCCACAAAATTAATCTCAGATGATAGGCTCACATTTATATCAGTCAATCATGCATAATAATCAATCAATATGCTCAATAGGGGATTTTCTAATAAACTTAGTGAGTAAGTCAGAAGTAGAGGCATGCAACAACCACCCACCTGAAGCGCTAACTGTCCGGGTCCGTACAGCTGAAAATACCAAAAACTCCAATCCTGCGCTCCAACAAGAACAGTACACCCGAAACACTCCTGGCACAACACAAAGTCCACTAAATACACTTAGGCTCCCAAATATTGCTTTAATTAACCCATACAACAACAGTCCCGAAACTGTTAAATTATCACCTGCAGAAAGTGCCCAGAAAATTCCAAGAAAAATATCACGGCGATCCTCGCATCGATAGCTTCGAAACGGTACCTTGCACGCCCAAATCCGAGTTTGGTAAGTCAAGATAAAAATTCGGCAAGAGGGGTACATCACACTGAAAACTGTGCTAAAACTGTGCACTGTTCACTGAGAAAACAGTAATTTTCACCTTCGAAACAATTTCCTAAAATCCCAGAAAAATCACCACTGTGTTCCTCGCGACGAGTAGATCAAAATCGACTCTTGAATCGCCTCGATCCGATGTTCCTAGGCTGAGATATAAATTCGGCAAGTTGGTGCTGTCCAAAATCCACCACAGAAAAATGGGGGTCAAAGATGCCTCGGGAAACGTGCCAAAAGTGCGAAACGGAGCGAAGCGATCAACACGAAAATCGAAGCCTTACCTCTTAGGAACACGCTGTCGAAGAAATCGTCCAAAAACTCCTCCTGGTTTGCTCACAGCGAATTTCTGACTGAACTGCGACGGTAATGGGCCGAAATGGGGCGAAAACCGAGGCGAACTGTAAAAATGATATCGCCGTTGCCGAGCTTCCAGATATTCTGGGAATCCACCACGAGATCAAGAACATCAAGGGGAACAACTTTCATATAGAACTCTCCCTCCCATTCTCTCTCTAAGCTCGGAAAAAGGAGGAAAAGAGGAAGTGGGCTGCCTTATATAGGCCCACCAAACAAATCAAAAATACCCGGGTGTCCCCGGTTTCGGGCGCCCGAAATTTTCGGGCGCAAACAGTGCGGCCCGGCCCAACACTTTCGGGCGCGCACAGTAGCCCGGCCCACACGGCCCACGCCGCACACCGATCCGGTCGGACCGCACACCGTCCGACCCGCTCCCCGCCCGACACGTGTCCCCGAACACGAAACAGCGGATCCGGCCGCTCCCCTCGCGCCGCGTGGCGCTCCTCTGGTCAACGGGCAGTTGGCGCTGGCCAATGGGCGGCCGCCACGTGGCGCACGCGTGCGCCACGTCGGCGCCGTGGCCGCCACGCCCGCCGGCACCGCCGCCAGCCGCCTGCCACCTGCCGCTGCCCCGCCGCCTGCCGCCCGTACGCGCACAGTGACGCGCCCAATCCCCGCGCGCCACGTGTCCAGGCCAGACACTCGCTGCACCCGGTGCACTCACTCCAAACACCCGACGAACCAGGACATGCCACGTGTCCCTCTCCGGTCCACCGTGCACCGCGCACCGCCCTGCCTGCCGCGCACAGTGGCGCGCCCAATCCCCGCGCGCCACGTGTCCACCCTCTCGCTCACTGCACCCGGTGCACCCGACTTCATGCACCGAACCAATAGAAAGATGCCACGTGTCCCCTCCGGTCCACCGTGCACCCCGCATGCTCCGTGGACCGCGGCCTGTGAACCATCCAATCCAGACACGCCACGTGGCACCCCGCTCCGGTGCACGCCTGCGCGTGGACCGCGCGCCTGCCCGCGCCCCTGCCCGCGCGCTGCGCGCTGCCCGCCGCCGCGCTGACGCCTGCCCGAGGCCGCGCCGCCGCTCTCCGCCGCTGCCGCCGCCGCCGGCGATCGCCGGAAGTACTGTTCCGGCGTGAACAGTAACCCGAGCTCCGAATTGACAAGTGGGTAGTCCATTTTGACCGTTTTCGCGCGCTGAATCCGAATTTGACGTCCGTTTCGCCAAATTCCAACTCTAAAAATTGCCGAAGGCACCCGGAAATGCGTTCTTAGTCCAAACTTCGTGCGGAGCCCAATTTAAATATCCGATTCGCGCGAAACCACTTCTAAACCCTCCACGGGGTCCTCCGATCACTCACATGATCCATTTGGGCCCGAAGTCCAACACTTGTGTCCAATTGTGCCCCAAACACCTCCAACACACCATGTAGGCCTCCAACAGCCACCCCAAAGCACTGTAGCAGCTATGCGGAGATCCGGGTCATCACACAGACTCCTGGAGATAGACTGCATAATCATCAGGAATTGCCGATCTCTTTTGCCTTGAGGATCTTCTTAAGCCAACCACTCTTTCTAGGTTTTCATTTTGCTGTGCAGCTGGCTCTATAATTGTCTGTTCCTCTTGGGAAAGCTCTTCATGGGGAGGTTCAACTGGTTCAGCATTTTCATGCTCTATGATTGGTTGGCCTCTAATATGGTCATATTGATCTCTTGGAAGAGCAACTAAATCATCATCTCTTGATGGATAACCAATTGAATCCTTTATTTCCTCAAAATCCATCTTTTGAGGAACAACACTCCCACTAGCTTCATAATCCTCAAGAAACTTGGCATTCCTGGCCTCAACTATCTTGGATGAGTGATTTGGACAATAAAATCTGAATCCATTGGAGTTTACCGCATAGCCAATGAAGTATCCACTGACTGTTCGGAAGTCCAACTTCTTTATATGTGGGTTATAAACCCTCATCTCGGTTGGACATCCCCATACATGCAGGTGATTTAAACTAGGCTTCCACCCTTTCCATAACTCAAAAGAAGTTTTGGAAACAACCTTCAATGGAATCCTATTTAAAACATATACCGTTGTCTTTAATGCTTCACTCCAAAGAGATGATGGAAGACAATAGTTGTTAATCACACTCCTTACCATGTCCATAAGTGTTTTATTCCTCCTTTCGGCAACGCCATTTTGTTAGGGCGTGCTAGGCATCATCGTATATTGTGCAATGATGCCTTCACTTTTGAGAAATTGAGCAAATAGATCGGTCATTTGACCCTTATCCGTATGTCTTCCATAGTACTCACCCTCTCTGTCGGACCTCACAATCTTGATTTTCCTATCTAATTGTTTCTCTACCTCAACCTTATAAGCTTTGAAAGCATTGAGTGCTTCAGCTTTTTCAAATAAGAGATAGAGATACATATATCTAGAATGGTCATCAATGAATGAGATAAAATATCTCTGACCATTGAAACAAGGAATAGGAAAAGGTTCACAGATATCTGTATGTATGATCTCAAGAATTTCAAAACTCCTTCTAGCACCTTTAGTGGTATTTGTGTTGGTATGCTTTCCTTTTATGCATTCCACACAAGTACCAAAATCGGTAAAGTCAAGATCTTTTAGGATCTTTTCTTTCACCAATCGTTTTATTCTCTCTAAAGAGATATGAGCTAAACGCTTGTGCCACAATGAAGATGAGTTTTCCTTAAGAATGTTCCTTTTAACACCAATGCTATGATTAACATTAAAATTATTCTCAAAAGATTGACTCAAATTAAATTTGTACAAATCATCTACCAAATAACTATTGCCAATGATAACATTATCAGAGAAGATAGTAAAAGATTTATTTTCAAATAAAAATTTAAAACCTTTATTTCTCAGTTTAGAAATAGAAACTAAAATTCTAGAAAATCAAGGGACATAAAAAGTATCCTCAAGTTTAAGTACAAAACCAGTGCTAAGTTCTAAAATATAGTTTCCCACAGTTTCAACTTAAGATTTATTTCATTCTCTACTAAGTAAAATCCTTTCATTTGGCTTCAACATCTTTAGGTTGTGAAAACCCTATATGGTATTTGAGATATGTACAGTAGTGCCAGAGTCAATCCACCATGTGTTTTTGAACATTAACTAAATGAGATTCATAACAAATATAGATAGTTTCAATACCTTTCTTCTCGAGCCAAGCTTTATACTTAAGCAGCCTCTTTTCATGTGCCCTTTTTTCTTACAGAAGTAATATTGATCATTCTTGCCAGAATTCTTTATTGACAATTGTGTTGGCTTCTTGGAATTGGAGGCACTTTTTTTTTTTTTTCCTTTTGCGCTGAGTAGCCAAATTGACAGATTCTGTCATAATTTTCGGCTTCTCCTGCTTAAGTCTCTCCTCTTCTTGAACACACGTAGTCAGTAATTCATTTATTGACCATTCATCTTTATGTTTGTTGTAGGAGATCTTAAAGGGGTCAAACTCAGACGGTAATGAGTTTAAAATCAGATGGACTAAAAAGGCGTCGGAGATATCAACTTTTAAAGCTTTTAGTTGAGCTGCTAATGTTCCGCATCTCCATGATATGCTCACGCACACCCTTGGTTCGATCGTATTTGATGCCCGAAAGTCGCTTCATCAGCGTGCTAGCCAAAACTTTATCGGAACTAACAAATTGCTCCTCAATAGCCTTTAGGTAATCCTTGGCTTTATCACATTCTAGAATTGACCCCCTTATGTTTTTTGACACTCTAGACTTTATGAGCATCAAGCTTAAGCGGTTGGATCGCTCCCATTTATCATGCGTGGATTCCTGCTGTGGAGTTATTGGCCCCACTACCTTAGGCGGTTCCTCAATGCGCAGAGCCAAATCAAGATCCATATAACCCAAAGTAAAAAGAATGCTTTCTTTCCAATCAGAATAGTTGTCCCCAGTAAGCATAGGAATGCGAGAAACATTACTAATAAATGCAGTAGAGGAAGAAGCTGCAACAATAAAATAAATATTAGACTTTATCGCATGCTATGAGACAAAAATCTTTAATTAGATAAATTTAACCTTCCTATGGGTAGAGGCGCTGCATAGAATTTATCTACTTTAATAAAAAAACTAGCAGAAAACTAATTCCTAAATAACTAGATTTCTGTATCTGTGGGTATAAGAAAATTTGTTATCTAGAAATTCATTTCACTATCCTATTCCAGTCAAAATAAAAATATAAGAAAATTATAATTTTATTTGACTGTAATAAATAGTTAAATTTTAATTCAATGTGAAAAAAATTTATGTGTTCTTCTTTATTTGCAGGATGCTATGGCTAGTCCCAAAAATAATGAAAAACACAAACAACTTTATATAACATTGAATAACTATTAGAAATTAAATTATGAATCTATATGAATTTTCGAGTTAACCTTAAATTCAATGTCATTTTATGAAAATACCATAAACGATCATATACTATGAGTAGAATGCTGTAGCTACTTCTAAACATAGTTGATCTCAAAAAAAAAAAAAATTATATGACATCGAATGACCCAATTAATATTTTATATTATTCTTAAACGCAGCAGAAAGTATATATATATATATATATATATATAAATTTATACAACTTTATGTGACTCAAAATTTATAAACTGTATGAAGTCTATATAAATACTACTCTAAATTTTCATGATCACCGTATGTGTGTTTAAAGTAAAAAATAAACTAAACACACTACTTTATAGTTATGAATAAATAAATAAATAAATAAGTAGTACAAAATCATATATAACAAAAAGGCTAAATTACAGAAAACCCCCCTCTAATATCCCGCTTTTCCACTTTAACCCCCCTGTCTTTTAAAAGTCGACAACCTGCCCCCTCGTAATTACCGAAATATGCATTTACCCCCCTGCCAGATATGAAAGTCCATCCATGAGCCTCTAATGAGCCAATTGCTTGTAACAAATTGGTAAGAAACCAATTCATATCTGGCAGGGGGGAAAGGGTAAATGCATCCATTAGAGGCTCATGGATGGACTTTCATATCTGGCAGGGGGGTAAATGCATATTTCGGTAATTACGAGGGGGCAGGTTGTCGACTTTTAAAAGACAGGAGGATAAAGTGGAAAAGCGGGATATTAGAGGGGGGTTTTCTGTAATTTAGCCTAACAAAAACTATACGTTATATATAATTTTGATATAAATTTCTTTTATAATGATGAGTCACAATACAAAATATATATATCCTTTTTTCTCTTTAATAATAATAATAATAACAAAAATATATATTTTTTTTCAGGCTGAAGCCCCAACAAGGGTTACCACGTGTAGCCCCAAAAGACTGCACTAAACGACACCTTGTGGGGCGTCTAATGCGGTCACGGTGACGGTGGCGCCTTCCTCCAAATACCGGTTCCGATGGGACTGGTCAGCGCCACCACTTTTGCTTCCTTATTATTATTATTATTATTTTAAATGAAAACAAAAACAAACAAATTCTAAAAGAAACGAAAAAAGGGCAAAAGGTTTGTCTCTGATATATACCACATGTAAAACCAAATTAAAACTTTAGATCACACCTTCTGCCATGATATTCAATTTTCTAAGCTTGATTGTATACGATGGTTCTTCTTTTAGATTCGTCCTCGTGCGCAATCTGCAAAAAAATGAAAAGTTTCCTGTCTATTCCCTTATCCCCGGAGATGGAGCCATCACAGAAAATTTGAATTAGGGTTAGACCGGGACTCATGCTATGTCATATATATATATATATATATATATATATATATATATATATATATATATATATGTATGTATATATATATACATACATATATATATATACATACATATATATATATATATATATATATATATATATATATATATATATATATATATATATATATATATATGTATGTATATATATATGTATGTATATATATATATATATAACCGAATGTAAGGATGTTTTAATCACGTCCGTCTATCAAGAATGTGTCC
This sequence comes from Tillandsia fasciculata, assembly GCA_029168755.2. NCBI lineage: Eukaryota > Viridiplantae > Streptophyta > Magnoliopsida > Poales > Bromeliaceae > Tillandsia > Tillandsia fasciculata. Next base: position 17,851,851 of record CM054948.1, read on the forward strand.
AGATACATCATAACCGATTGGATTGACTGTATCTTTAAAGATCGCCTTGAATAAATTACGTAGGCCACATCCAACATAGATGACTCGAGGTGGGCCCAAGCCGATAAACGTGAATTTAGCCAAATTATCGATTATCTGGTGGACGATCTCGGCAATTAGGAATAAAGTGATCTTCTAGTATGCAGTTACTGATCCCCTATTTGCATTTATTTGCGTCAAAAGACTTGTTAGACAATGGGGGAGACCGGAGGACAGATTGATGGATGCAATCGATGCTCGGGGAACATCACCCTTTCGAATTCGCTGTGATTCAGTTTTAACAAGCTTTAGTTGGTTGTGATTCGCTGTGATTCAGTATTTTTTTATTTTTATTTTTATTTTATTTATTTATTTATTTATTTATATTATTTTATTTTATTTTTATTTTTTTTGAGACCTAGTTGTCTTATTACCAGGGACGAAGCCAGGAGTTTGATTCTGGGGGGGCCAAAAATATATTATATGGATTAAATGAGTGCAGATAAACAATTCAACTGCAACATAACAACAACAACAAAAAAATTATTTTAGTTTTGATATTAAGTTCAAAATATCATAATAATTTTTTTTTAAAAAAAAAAAATTAAGAGGAACAACAACAACAACAACACACAACAACAAAAAAAAAAAAAAAAAAAAAAAAAAAAAAAAAAAAACTTGCCTAGCAGCCTAGGCGAAACTGCGAGAGGCGAGAGGGCGGCGCGCCGGCGCTGAGAGAGAGAGAGAGAGAGAGAGAGAGAGAGAGAGAGAGGCTGAGAGTGAGAGACGTTTAGACTTTAGGGTAGGCTGTTGCTAATAGCTAATAGCTAGTGCACCCACAGGCCACAGTCCACACCCACATGCTAGGGCTTCATTGTATTTCATACTTGGCCCACAAAATCCGATGTTAGATAATTTGGCCCACAAGGCCACAAATTAAAATTTCTGGGGGGGGGGCATGGCCCCTGTGGGCCTATATATGGCCTCGTTCATTGTATTTCAAATTTGGCCCACAAAATAATATTTTAGATAACTTGGGCCACAAGGCCACAAATTAAAATTTCTAGGGGGGGCCATGGCCCCTGTGGGCCTATATATGGCCTCGTCCCTGCTTATTACTGTAGCCTAATTCATTTATCTTATGAATAAAGCGGATAGCATGCTATTTTTTTTTCTCAAAAAAAACAAAAACAAAAACTATTATAGCACTTGGTCTTCATAATTTTATTTTTATTTGACTTAGAATTATTAAGGCATTACAATTTTTTTCTTCTTTAAATCTTGGTATCTTGCTAGGTTCAAATTTTTAGTCATTCTTTTTCTAAAATTATGAGATGATGTTAATTTCATCTCCACACTATCGATTGACAAACTAATTTTGTGATACCTTAATAATTTCACATTGGATAATATGGGAAAGTGTAAAGTATTTATATGTAATTGGCGTACTAGAAAATAAAATTTTAATTTAAATATTTTGGACCGGAGATTTTGACTCAATGATTTATTATTATTTTTTTAGAAAAAGACAGCATGCTAACGTTTCATTCATTAAAAAAATGAATTAGGCTACAGCTTGAGACTGCAAGGTCTCCGAAAATAAATAAATAAACTAACTAGGCATAAAAGAGGTTTCACGTGGGCTTGAGCGAACGCGTCTCCGCCATCAGGAGATTTACATGGCGTTTTATATTCTTAAATATTCTTTTATTATGTTCCAGCCATATGACCTATCAGATTGCAGCGATACACGCTAATTCATTCCTCCCTACAGGTTCTCCATTAAATATACTTTTATCCCAAAGGTTCTCCTTTAAATATACTTTTATCCCAAAGGTCAAGAACCGATCTACTGCTGGATACGAATAGTTTATCCGCTAAGTGCCCTGCTAGCAGGGACCTGGCGACTAGACAGTCGTCTACAAAAAGGTGGTCGACCGTCTCGCACTCATTCCTACACATGCTACAACCCTCCTCTTCCCTCCAATCTCTTTTTAAAAGGTTGTCTACGGTAAGCATAGTTAGTTAATTCGCGTATTATTCTCGAATTATTCGCGAATTATTGAGAATTCGAATTAAACGGACCGTTTTCGAATTTTTTCAAAAATTCAAATTAATTCGAAAAAAAAATTTCAAAAATTATTATTCGCAAATAATTCGCGAATTGCGAATTTTTCTCCCAAAAATTCGTTACTGTTTTTTTTTTTTTTTTGAATTTCAAAAATTAAACCCAAACATTACCCAATCCTCTTTAACCAAGAGTCCAAGACTCATTGATGGTGCACACTGCATTAACCGGTCCAAATCTAACAATGCTTTACAGTGTACAACACTTCACTTTTCAAGAAAAAAAAATAAAAATAAATTCCTTCATTGTTCACACTTCACAGTTCACAGCACATGCCTATTTATAATAAAAAATTTGACGTTTTTTCAACCTTCAAACTTTAAACCTGAAATCTTGTTAGCCTATCTATTTTATTTTATATCTATTTATTTTTATATTCTTAAAAATTATAATGCTCATAGTGTAAATTTAGAAAAAAAAATTAATTTAATAGCCGAATTTTTTATCCCGAATTTTTAATTGGGAAACGTATAATTCCCGTATAAATCACGTATCCGAATAATTGTCGAGTCCGTTTTTTTACCGAATTTTTCAATGAATTTAAAAATCACGATACGAATTTTATCCGTATTATATCCGAACCGAATTTTTGCCGAATCTGAATTAACTAACTATGACGGTAAGTACTTTCCGTTTTAGTGCCAGTCAGATAAAAATTTTGACTTTTAGCGGGGCTTTTATCTTCCAAAGCCGCACAAATTCACAAGCTCATATCCCACCATCTCGTAGAAAATTATACATCCACTTAACCGAGAGACTGAGTCCATCTCCATTTAACTCCATCCTTGTTGTTGAAGGATGCAAAGGCCACCAAGGACTCCTTGAACCGCACGACCATATCCCCCTCGGCTAGTGAGCTAGGCGTGAGCCCGACCGAAAATTTGCGCCATTTCCATCTGTTGCCACCGAAGCCAACGATTTATTACTATCCGCTATAACAAAATTAGGTTATATGGACACATGGTTGTGACACTTTTATATAAGTGTCCTATCTATATTCTATCTATATCCAAAATTAAATTATAGGGACATATTTTTAAGACACATTACAGAAATATATCGCTATACACCCTAGCGACAGCACATATAGCAACACTAATAATAAGTGTCGGTATTTTTACCAGCAATATTTTTTTTAGATTTTAAAAATACTTAAAAATGTCGCTATACTATAATTTTATTATAGTGATAAGTGAGTGGTTATAGTTTCCCCCGTTATTCCCGTATTTTTTCCTAACCAATTATTATTTTTAATAATTTATTAAAACACTATAGCAAGCACAAAGAAGAAAAAAAAAAAAAAAAAAAAAAAAAGGAAAAAAAAAAGAAAAGAAAAAACTACACTGTACTCAAGTGATCACAACATATCCTGCTCATGTTTTAATTTTAAAAAAATGTAGAAAAATATATACATGTAACTTAACCACAGCTTTAACTGTTTCTTCACATAAAATATATGTTCCTGTGTTTTTTCCTACAAGCACTGAAACTCATTTACAAAAAAAAAAAAATATATATATATATATATATTTTTTCTATAATGATGAGTCACAATACAATATATATATATATATATATATATATATATATATTATATATATATATATATAATATATATATATATATATATATATATATATATATATATATATTCATTTTTTTCTCTTTATAATAATAATAATAATAAATATTTTTTTTTTCTGGTTGAAGCCCCAACAAGGGTTACCACGTGTAGCCCCAGAAGACTGCACTAAACGACACCTTGTGGGGCGCCTAATGCAGTCACGGTGACGGTGGCGCCTTCCTCCAAATGCCGGTTCCAATAGGACCGGTCAGCGCCACCACTTTTGCTTCATTATTATTATTATTATTTTAAATGAAAAGGAAAACAAACAAATTGTAAAAGAAACGAAAAAAGGGCAAAAGGTTTGTCTCTGATACCACATGCAAAATCAAATTAAAACTTTAGATCGTACCTTTTGCCATGATATTCAATTTTCTAAACTTAATTGTAGACGATGGTTCTTCTTTTAGATTCGTCCTCGTGCGCAATCTGCAAAAAAACGAGAAGTTTTCTGTCTATTCCCTTATCCCCGGAGATGGAGCCATCATAGAAAATTTGGATTAGGGTTAGACCGGGATTCATGTTATGTCATATATATATAATATATATATATATATATATATATATATTATATATATAATATATAATCGAATGTAAAGATGTTTTAATCACGTCCGTCCATCAAGAATGTGTCTAGATATATCATAATCGATTGGATTGACTGTATCTTCAAAGACCGCCTTGAATAAATTACGTAGGCCACATCCAACATGGATGACTCGAGGTGGGCCCAAGCCGATAAACGTGAATTTAGCCAAATTATAGATTATCTGGTGGACGATCTGGGCAATTAGGAATAAAATGATCTTCCAGTATATAGTTACTGATCCCCTATTTGCATTTATTTGCGTCAAAAGACTTGTTAGACAATGGGGGAGACCGGAGGACAGATTGATGGATGCAATCGATGCTCGGGGAACAATCACCCTTTCAAATTCGCTGTGATTCAGTTTTAACAAGCTTTAGTTGGCTGTGATTCGCTGTGATTCAGTATTTTTTTTATTTTTATTTTATTTTTATTTTATTTATTTATTTATTTATATTATTTTATTTATTTATTTATTTTTATTTTTTTTTCAGACCTAGTTGTCTTATTACTGTAGCCTAATTCATTTACCTTATGAATAAAGCGGATACATGCTATTTTTTTTTTTTCTCAAAAAAAAAAAAAAAACTATTACATCACTTGGTCTTCATAATTTTATTTTTATTTGACTTAGAATTATTAAGGCATTACAATTTTTTTCTTGTTTAAATCTTGGTATCTTGTTAGGTTCAAATTTTTAGTCATTCTTTTTTCTAAAATTATCAGATGATGTTAATTTCATCTCCACACTATCGGTTGACAAACTAATTTTGTGATACCTTAATAATTTCACATTGGATAATGTGGAAAAGTGTAAAGTATTTATATGTGATTGGCGTACTAGAAAATAAAATTTTAATTTAAATATTTTGGACTGGATATTTTGACTCAACGATTTATTATTTTTTTTTTAGAAAAAATAGCATGCTAACGCTTCATTCATTAGAAAAATGAATTAGGTTACAACTTGAGACGGCAAGGTCTCCGAAAATAAATAAATAAACTAACTAGGCATAAAAGAGGTTTCATGTGGGCTTGAGCGAACGCGTCTCCGCTATCAGGAGATATACATGGCGTTTTATATTCTCAAATATTTTTTTATTACGTTCCAGCCAGATGACCTATCAGATTGCAGCGATACACGCTAATTCATTCCTCCCTACAGATTCTCCTTTAAATATACTTTTATCCCAAAGGTTCTCCTTTAAATATACTTTTATCCCAAAGGTCAAGAACCGATCTACTGTTGGATAGGAATAGTTTATCCGCTAAGTGCCCTGCTAGCAGGGACCTAGCGACTAGACAGTCGTCTACAAAAAGGTGGTCTACCGGCTCGCACTCATTCCTACACATGCTACAACCCTCCTCTTCCCTCCAATCTCTTTTTAAAAGGTTGTCTACGATAAGCATAGTTAGTTAATTCGCGTATTATTCGCGAATTATTGAGAATCCGAATTAAATGGATCGTTTCCATTTTCAAAAATTCGGATTAATTCGGAAAAAAAAATTCTAAAAATTATTATTCGCGAATAATTCGCGAATTGCGAATTTTTCCCCAAAAATTCGTTACTGTTTTGTTTTTTTTTTTTGAATTTCAAAAATTAATCCCAAACACTACCCATCCTCTTTAACCAAGAGTCCACTCATTGATGGTGCCACTACTCAATCCTCTTTAACCAAGAGTCCAAGACTCATTGATGGTGCATACTATTCAATCCTCTTTAACCAAGAGTCCAAGACTCATTGATGGTGCACACTGCATTAACCGGTCCAAGTCCAACAGTGCTTTACAGCATACAACACTTCATTTTTTAAGAAAAAAAAATAAAAAAAATTCCTTCACTGTTCACACTTCACAGTTCACATCACATGCCTATTTATAATAAAAAATTTGATATTTTTTCAACCTTCAGACTTTAAACCTGAAATCTTGTTAGCTTATCTATTTTATTTTATATCTATTTATTTTTATAATTTTAAAAATTATAACTGATTATGCTTATAGTATAAATTTAGAAAAAAAAATTAATTTAATAGCCGAATTTTTGATCCCGAATTTTAAATTGGGAAACGTATAATTTCCGTATAAATCACGTATCCGAATAATTATCGAGTCCGTTTTTTTACCGAATTTTTCAACGAATTTAAAAATCATAATACGAATTTTATCCGTATTATATCCAAATTGAATTTTTGCCGATTCCAAATTAACTAACTATGACAGTAAGTACTTTCCGTTTTAGTACCAGTCAGATAAAAATTTTGACTTTTAGGGGAGCTTTTATTTTCCAAAGCCGCACAAATTCACAAGCTCATATGCCACCATCTTGTAGAAAATTATACATCCACTTAATCGAAAACACTTCAGACTGAGTCCATCTCTATTTAACTCCTCCTTGTTGTTGAAGGATGCAAAGGCCACCAAGGACTCGTTGAACCGCACGACCATATCCCTCTCGGCTAGTGAGCTAGGCGTGAACCCGGTCGGAATTTTGCGCCATTTCCATCCGTTGCCACTGAAGCCAACGATTTATTACTATCCACTACAATAAAATTAGGTTATAGGGACACATAATTGTGATACTTTTATATAAGTGTCTTATCTATATTCTATTTATATCCAAAATTAGATTATAGGGACATATTTTTGAGACACATTACAGAAATATATCGCTATACACTCTAGCGACAGCACATGTAACAACACTAATAATAAGTGTCGATATATTTGCCAGCGATATTTTTTTTAGATTTTAGAAACACTTAAAAATATCGCTATACTATAATTTTATTATAGTGATCAGTTAGTGGTTATAGTTTTCACTGCTATTCCCGTGCTTTTTCCTAACCAATTATTGTTTTTAATAATTTATTACAACACTATAGCAAGCACAAAGAAGAAAAAAAAAAAAAAAAAGGAGAAAAAAAAAAAGAAAAGAAAAAACTACACTGTACTCAAGTGATCACAACATATCCTACTCATGTTTTAATTTTAAAAAATGTAGAAAAATATATACATGTAACTTAACCACAGCTTTAACTGTTTCTTCACATAAAATATATGTTCCTGTGCTTTTTCCTACAAGCACTGAAACTCATTTACAAAAAAAAAAAAAAAAAAAAAAAAAAAAAAAGGAGAAAAAAAAAAAGTAAAGATTAAAATTTCTGTGTAGATAAACATATACAAACTCAAATTTTGGAAGAATCCGGAAACAAATTAATAGGGGTGTCTTCCAAATCGATTTTCATTCGACATTAGTTTGACTACTGCTTTTCGAGCTGTTGTTTGCAGAGCGGACAGCAAGAGATGATTCGGAGCCAGCGGTAGACGCATCGGAGGTGGTAGAGATGAGAGCAAGGCAACTGCCTCACCTCCTCACGCTCCTTGTACTTGGCCAGACATATGCAGCACTCCTACATTTTACATTACAAATCATCATCAAAATAGTTAGATATTTACATTTTTTTGTAAATGTGTAAAGTTACATATCGATTTTAGGCCATGTCATGCTGGTCACATGATCCATTTTTTTTATAATATGATATTTTTTTTCGAAACTTTTTTGCTGGTATAATTTAACTGTTCAAATTGGATTGGTGGAGCTTTCGCCCCGATCCGTTCCAAATAGGGGCCCGGATTCAGATCCATACTGCACCGGGCTATCTCCGTGCGCGACACGGCCCGAATTAAAGAATAAAAAGCGGTCCAATCCAAAAAATAATAAATAAAAAATGGTCATGAAAAGGTATTTGCACAATTTTACATATATTTTTTAAAAATGCTCAGTAACAAAATCCTTTTTAACTTACAGGATTCTCCAAGGACCCAGGATCACCCCCAGGATTAGCTTCTTTGAACCGCCACTTTGGTAGCTGCTCCAGTTGCTCGTCGGAGGCGCCGCGGGCCGCAGATGCCGCCGCCGAGCTCATGTTGAATCCGATGACGTTACTAACGAACGGCACGACGCAGCACAGCAGCAGAAACAGCAGGAAGGGGAAGGAGTAGAGGACGGCGTTGTAGGCGAGGAGGGCGATGCTGAGGGCGTGGAGCATCGGGGCGCCGTCGACGTAGGACGAGGCGGAGGCGGTGTAGCGGGCATCGAACACCCACACATTCCCCATGACGAACCACACCGCCGTGAACAGCTCGAGGAACGTCCGCGACTTATTTATGAGGTATGATGAAGATCCCCTGCATTATACGCCCGCGACGCTTTCAGTAACAGTTTTTAGTAGTGTTTCTGGCCGTTAGATGTGATTCCGAAATTAAAAATTATTTTGATATTATATTTTCGGTTCGCCACTTGTTTTGCGGTGCGACGATAAAATTCTATAAAATTTTAAGAAAAAAAATTTAGCTGTCAGTAATAGATTTCAGGCTCGGGCCCGTATAGGGGCGGAGCTCCTGCGGTACGGATCAGATCCGCTAAGAAAAATTCGTTAAGAATATTGTTCTTTTTTATTTTGCTCTAGAGATGTCGAGCGATGGATCTGAACTTTTGTATTCTCTTTTTCTTCCTATAGTGAAACATTCTTTTTTCGCTCGTGATTTTTTTTCTGTAAAAATTTTTTCACGTAAAATCTATGTGTTCTTATTTTATCTTACATTTTAAGATTTATTTTTGTATGGTGATCGCCTATTAATTTCGTTTTAGTTTGTCCGTTCGTCGTAACACTGATTCTACCATAAAATAATAATAAATAAAAAAAAAAAAAAATCAAAAAGCATTTTAAACTACTATTTTTTCGATTTTTTTTTTTTTAAAAAAAAAAAAAAAAATACTGCTCGATCCTTAGTACTCTATCCTTTATAGTAGAGCAAAATTAGTTATTCAAAAGAGAATCAATAAGAACAATTAAGGGCTTGTTGTGCGTTCGCATAATTTTACACCAAAATTGTTACAATTAAAATTATAACACAAAAAAATTTAAAATTTGAAATTTAAAATTTAAAATTTGAATGAAATATTTGAGACTCTTTAAGTACCTGAACACTGCTTCCTCGTCGCTTCCTTGGTGTTCTATATCGGCTGGGGCGAGAGCAGCGGCGGCGGCGGCGGTGGCGGTGGCGGAGTGGCGGCGCCGCCAATAAATGAGAGGGAGGCTAAGAAGGTTGCCGAGTGCGTAAGCGCCGGCCCAGAGCCTGACAGGCCAAAGCGGCCTCTCATTCCGCGCGGCCGCCAGCACGGCCGCAATGACGCCGACCTGCACGACGGCGGCGGCGAACTCCGCCGCCAGCCAGAAGGGGGAATTGAAGGGGTTCGACGCCGCCAGCACGTCCGACCGCGGCCCGTTCTGGTAGACGTACGCCCGCCGCAGGAACCTGAACCACCGCGCCCGCGCCGCCCGCGAGGCCCCGCGCAACAAAAGGCCACCGCCGTCGCCGCGCGCGCCTCCGTTTCCATCCGCCGCCGGCCGCCATCGTCGGCATCGGCGTCTTTTCGGTGTTAATGGGTCAGCACTGGGAATTGGATTGGGAAATGTTAACAAGAGATTGTAGAGAAAATGGTGGGGGGGAGGATTGGGGATCGATTTGAATTGAAGGGAAAGGAAATGGTTGGGTCTGGGATGGTGACCAAGAATCTAACTGCTTTGCGTCAGCTCCAATTAAGTGTAGGTGTTGTATGTGTAACTGTGTAACTAGCCGTTGGCCTAACCGTTCCCGCCACATTATCCACCCGTTTTTTTTTTTTTTTTTTTTTTTTTTTTTTTTTTTAAAAAAAATTTAGGTGTTTTTTTCTATATAAATCCATGTTTTCAGCAAAAATTGATTTGAAGTCTTTTCGCTTCTAAAATAATTCTAACCGATTTATTATTTTTTATTTTTCTCTGTTATCTTTTCGGTAAGCAAATGTAGAATAATTCATCTGAAATTTAGATCTATTTAGCTCGTGGCGGTGTTTTTCTCTTTGTTTTGATATTTTTAAAATTAAAGTTCTTCATTTTCTTCTCTTTTCATATATTATATTCTTTCAAATTTGATTATTGTAGAGACTCAATTTTGCTAAAATAGTCATAATGGGAACGGGTTGGGCCAATGTTGTGTCGAGCCAACTCTAACCTGATCCAATTACTTCAAAATTGCCCTGATCGGTTGGTCGATAAAACCATGTAGATCATATTTGGGCCGAGCATTCTTAATCGCTTGTGGGTCAAGCCAGGTTCCGCCGCCATTAAAATGGCATTTTGTAGCTTCTTTTCGACTTGAACTTGACTCATTCCATTGCTTACCGTATGTTGGAAATTCGGTACTCGCCCCGATATCAGATTCTGTGAATCCGGAATCCGTTTCGATACCGCAATTCACGTTAATACCGTCTAATATTGAAATTCCGTAGCGAAAATATCAAATCAAATTTTTACCATATAGTCGTCCCCTTAATTAAACTGGAACCAATATAACAACATAGAAAAGAAAAACTAAAGCAGAAAATATGCAGGTGAAATAAGATTCATTAATCAAGAGAATAATTACACCGACTCCTTTTTGTACCATAGATGAATAGAGTAGCTTCAATCCGAGCCCTCATCTTGAATCTCTCTCATCATTTTCTCGTCTTTTATTAACCTAGAAGACTTATTTCTTTGAACGCACCATACGTGTATCCAAATTTTGGACCCTTGGCTTTGTCATATGACTGTGGCTAAATTCTAGTCCCTACCATTTCTATGGATATGACCACCACTTTTATTGGTGTGACCATTGCCTCCATGAGTGTGACCATCATCGTGGGTGTGGCTAAATTCTAGTTCCCACCATCTTTATGAATGTGACCACAACCTCCAAATAATAACACTTATACTATATTTATAGCTTACATAAAAAACTATTTAAATTCTAGTCTAAATAAATTTTTATTCTAATTAATATTTAAATAGTAACAAACTTATCTCTAGCAGATTTAAATATTAATCTTAATTCAACTAATTTTCAACTATAAATCTAAACAAATCCTAAGACCTTATACTCTCTTTTCATATTAGAACTTCCACATTATTTTTTTTTGTTCAAAAGCTAGTCTTTCCATAGTAGAGCTTCTACCATTCACTATTTACTCTCTCTCTCTCTCTCTCTCTCTCTCTCTCTCTCTCTCTCTCTCTCTCTCTCTATATATATATATATATATATATATATATATATATATATAAATCTTTTTCTAATGTAACACTATCTATGTACTTTCACTTTGGTTACAATTAAATGAAGCTTTCATGATAGGAATTAAGATAATGAGATCCTATCTCATGATTAGCTCACTGTATCTGTGGAGTAGTCATTGTGGTGAGGTTGGCCACCAAATACTTTTTGAAATTAAGAAACAAAGATGATGGTGAGAGATGTGATCAGGTCATGCTTGTTGCACTGCAAATTTTTTATTTGTCCTTTGGAATTTTTTTTTTTTTTTTTTTTCCTTTGAATATGTCTATAGGTAACACTTTTTTTTTTTTTCTTTTTTTGGCATGCAGAGCCAATTGGTTTCATGTAATTATAAAAACAGTATAACTAAAAATATATACAATTGAGAAGGCAGTAATTATAGCTAGGGGTGGCAATCCAGCTCGCTGTTCGCAAGTCAACTCGTGTTCGGCTCGAAATGAGCTCGAGATCGAATCGCTCGTTCAGTAAACGAGCAGGACACGAGCCGAATTTTTCAACTCGTTTAATAAACGAGCCGAACACGAGCTTGGATTAGCTCGATAACAGCTCGAATATATATATATATATATATATATATATATATATATATATTACTATTTAGATTTTAAGCCATCAATTTTTTATAAATTTTAATTATTAGATTAAAATTTTAATTTTTTAATTTTCTTTTAACTTTATATCTAATAGTAGGAATGAAAATCAAACTTGTTGTTCGCGAGCCAGCTCGTGTTCGGCTCGTTAATAAACGAGCCGAACACAAGCCGAGTTAAAATCTAATAGTAGGAATGAAAATCAAACTTGTTGTTCGCGAGTCAGCTCGTGTTCGGATCGTTAACACGAGCCGAATTTTTCAGCTCGATATTTAAACGAGCCAGCTCATGTTCGACTCGTTTATTAAACGAGCCGAACACGAGCCGACCCCAGCTCACTCGTGTCCGGCTCGTTGACACCCCTAATTATAGCTAGACATATATTATTTTACTGGATGCAGTACTTACAATTAAGTACTTACAATGTTAAAAAGAGAAAAAAAAAAACAACTCTTTTCAATAAAAAAAAGATGATTACCTAGGTAAGTTTATCTATTGTTTAAAACTATTCTCTGCGACCCCAACTGCTGCTGCAGTATGAATTGTGAATATTTTAAGTGAAGTTTCTACTACTGTAGTTGAATTTCCTTATACCATATTTAGAAGTGTCTCTAACTGTAAAAATAGCTTAAAATTCCAATAATTTCACATCGGATAGAAAAAAAATTATAACTAAAAATATAAGGACGATTACCTCTAATGCTAATAATTGAGTTTAAATATTTTGGATTAGTGATTTAGGCCAAACAAGCTATTAGTACTAATGAGCTAGATCGTTATATTTGATATCGAAATTAATTTATCAGTCGAAAGTCTGAGATGAATCTCATATCGTATGATGACGAGAATGCCAGGTCTAAATTGGGAGGAGTCTATAACTGCGCTTAAGCATTTTAAACCACTAATTTGGACCAAACAACTCTCTCTCTCTCTCTCTCTCTCTCTGAATTGGCAAATTTGATACTTCAATTTGTTAGCAGCGAGCGCACAAACCAAACAAAATCAATTGGCGATCACGACACAAAAGTAAATCCAAAAATGTACGACAGAAAAATAACACACAGATTTACGTGAAAAATTCTTTGCAAGGAAAAAAATTATGGGCGAAAGATGAGGGTTTCACTATGTCGGAACAAAAAAAATGAAATACAAAGTTTTTAGATGATCGTACAAATCATCTAAAAAAAATGAAATACAAAGTTTTTAGATGATCGTACAAAAAAAATGAAATACAAAGTTTTTAGATGAGGGTTTCAAAAAAAATGAAATACAAAGTTTTTAGATGATCGTACAAAAAAAATGAAATACAAAGTTTTTAGATGATCGTACAAAAAAAATGAAATACAAAGTTTTTAGATGAGGGTTTCACTATGATCGTACAAATCACTCGATCTCGCTAGGGCAAGAAAGATAAAGAATACTAATATGTCTTAACGGGTTTGACTTATCGGATCCGATCCGGTACGGTCCGAGCCATCCGCTTCCACCACAGACATCCATTTTTTCTTTCTCAAAATTTTACCAAATTTATCGTCGCACCGCGAGGCCATCGGCGAACCGGAAATCCAAAATCGAAGCGATTCTGATTTCGGAGTCGTATCTAACACAATTGCACATAAATACAACTGGTGAATTCAAATTGCTTCTTTCAATTGTTGCTTGCACACTAATTGCGTTCAATGTACTATCAATAATCAATCAAAATGGATTCATTAAATAAGTAGTTACTTATATTTGCTCTACCTTTGGATTATGTGTGAAGCTTTAATGATGCTACATCTCTTTCCTTTGAAGGTGTTAAGTAAATCTCATGATTGAACCCTCTTAGATTTTTATTACCCTATTACGCTAATTGATCGATAGAGATTCAAACAAAACCTATAAAATATAATCCTGGGCCCAATTCCTATTAGATCGGATTTAAATCTCTTTATTTTATGAGGTCGTATGTTCGATCATCACTTTTAACAAATAGATATAAGTTTGATCGCCGGTAGCGGCCGCGGGTTGAGCTTATCTTCATCTGCCATGACTGAGTCTTATCGATTTTGGCTTGTTTTTTTTGTATTTTTTATGCTAGTTGGGGCTGTTGTTGGTGTTGCTGGTTCCACTCTATTTGTGTGTGTCTTTTTAACATTTTTGTTGACGTGTCGCTGATGTTGCAGACCTCGCTGCTGCAGTGGTGCGCTGCGGTGACTACGGCAGCTGCAGTAGTCTCCTTCTGTTGTAGTAGCTAGAGTTCAAATATTTCATCTGTGTTCGCATGGATTTGTACCTTTCTGTATTCCTTTACTCTTAATTTCAAATATGATATATTCCTGTTTAATCAAAAAAAAAAGTTTGATTGCTAGTAGCTTATCGGGCTCTCGGGTAATTCTTTTGAGCCAAATTCGATATGTGATCCAAGGTCCAAATCTTATGAAAAATTTACTTTTAAAAAATGGTAAACTTCGATAAGCTTCTTTATGGTTCACCCCGTTTTTATTTTGTTGGTTTAAAAATTTTTAGATTGTAATTTTATTTTATTTATTTTATTTTTTTTTATTATTTTCTTTTTTTACCATAAGATTTGTCATTAAATAAGATAGTAAGGTAATTCATTAGCTTATAAAATGTAGCACATTGCTGTCCAGTAAATTATAAATTATAGCATTTTAATAATTTTTTAAAATAAGTCCTTATAATAATACAAAGTTAAAGCCCTATAAATAGCCAAGCAAAATTTGTTAATTCTCATAATGATAAAGTGAAAATTCGATAGATCATGATAAGAGGGCAAATAGAAGTTTTTGAAAAAAAAAAAAAAAAAAAACATAATAATGACTTAGGGAGTGTTTGGTTTCTCGAAAAAGTATAAAAAAAAAAATTTTAAATTTTTTTTTTTTTATGGAAAACATCTTTTTCAATTTTCTGCCTGTTTGCTTCCAAAAAAATCACCTTTTTTTTTAAAAAAAAAAAGCGTTTTTTCTAAATCTCTTTTAATTTTCTGTCCAATTGCTTAAAAAAAAAATGAGTTTTTTTTTTTTTTTTTTTTTTTTTTTTTTAAGTGTCTTTCTAAATTTTACGAAAAATTAGTGTTTTTATTTTTTAATTTTTTTTTT
This sequence comes from Tillandsia fasciculata, assembly GCA_029168755.2. Classification (NCBI taxonomy): domain Eukaryota; kingdom Viridiplantae; phylum Streptophyta; class Magnoliopsida; order Poales; family Bromeliaceae; genus Tillandsia; species Tillandsia fasciculata. The sequence continues at coordinate 17,867,057 of CM054948.1, forward strand.
AAAAAAACAAAAATGCTAACCTTTTTTTTTGGGTTAATTGCATACATGTCCCTCCAAATATGTCGAATTGCAAGTATATCTCTGCAAAATTCAACTTTTCATATTTATCCCTGTAAAAATCCAAAGTTCTTCAAATATGCCCCTGAGGTTAATCCCAGTTTGGAATCCGTTAATTTTTTAACAGATTCCATGTAAAATTACTTTTTTGCCCCTTACAAATATATCCCTCCAAAAGTAATACCAATCTACTTGTTTCCAAAATGCCCCTCTCCAAAAATCCCAACGTTAAAATCCCTCTAATTATTGCAAAAATGCCCCTCTCCTAATAAAATTTGTAACAAAATTGAAATCTCTCAATTAAAAAAAAAATCAAATTTTAAATTGGTGTCAATAAAACAAATTAATTTGAAAATACTTAAAGTATATTTCGTATCACAAAACAAATTCATTAATTCTATCTAAAATCTAAATTATTTTATTTCTAGTAAAGAAAGAAACTTATTTGAAATTAATTCGACCACCGCGATGTAAAATTTAAAAAAAATAATTTTTTATATATTTCAAATAAAATATATGATGTAGATTTAAAAATAATTAATAAATTATATTTTATTTTAAAATAGATGGGATATACTTGCTGCGAAACATATATGAAGTCATAACGAAATTTTTGGTGTGGTTGTAGGAGGGGCCATGCACAAATTTTCTTAAGTCGGAGGGTATTCCATACATTTTTTTGACCCATCTGCAGCAAAAAAAAAACACGCTACAAAGAGATTGGACTCTCGGACGAGACTCCTCCTCCCGCTCGATGAGTCCGGTTCAGGGATGGAAAGATGAAGAGGAAGAGGGGATGGGAAGAGAAGAGGAAAAAACCCAACGTTAAAATAAAAAAAAGGGTAAAATGGTATATTCACTTTCTAATCTAACCAAGGTTAAGCATTTAACCTATGGTTAACTCATTTTTTCTAACAGAGGGGCATATTTGAATAACGGTGGATTTTTGCAGGGATAAATATGAAAAATTGAATTTTGCAGGGATATATTTGCAATTCGATATATTTGGAGGGACATGTATGCAATTAACCTTTTTTTTTTTTTATGAAATTTGGAAAGAAGTTTCCAAAAAAAACTTTTTTGTTTTTTTGGAAAACAAATGGGTGGAAAACTGAAATTCTTTTTTCCCTAGAATACTTTTTTCTCAATTTTTTTTTTTTCCAAACTTCTTTGAGAGGAACCAAGCAACCCCTTAATGGATAGGGTCTACATAATTCTTGGGCCACATTTTAACCAAGGTCCAAAACTTAGGCATACTTTTTAAATGGAATGGGCTTAAGTAAAGGTGTCCGTTGATCGGGTCGCGTATTAGTACTTGATATATTGTATTCGTATTCTAAAAAAAAAATAGGTAGAAAAATAATATCCTATCCATTTAATTTCGGATCGGATCCAGGTCTTAATACTTAAATTACTAATATATATAAAGTCAATTTGAGCGAATCTGGATAGTGACTATCCATATATTATTCACGTTTAAATGAGTTGCATCTAGTCTAATAAAATTCGTTCTAAAAAAAATTCAATACAAGAAAGACATATTAATTTTCATGAGCACGGGAGCCAAGAAAAAGCTATCATACTCTACCGGGTATTACTATTGGGTATTTCTCCAGGTCCAAGTGTTCGAACTCTACCAATTAAAAGGTCGGGTTCGGATCGAGTCCAAATTGGGTATGGCTATAAAGTATCCAGACCCATGCCCTAAACTAGAATGAGTAATTTTTTTTTACTCGTATACTATCCACGTTTTTTGGGTCCAATTCGGATTCGGATCGGGTATAGGATATTGGATATTATGGGCAGCTTTAGGCTTAAGCAAGATTTCATAGTCGAGTTATCTAATGCTATTGGGCCGAAAGTAGTTAGGGGGCGGAAACATATAGTGAGTTTAAAAATAGGTTTCATTATTCCCTGTCGGATTTTTTGGCGATAACTATTAATCCCAAAAGCTCGAACTGTTAGAAATACACAACCAATTCACTTAAAGCGTACAGACACAGCGCCCACGGGTCTCGATCGGACTCAACCCATATGGACGTTAGGTCTATTGTTGGGCCTTTTGCCGTTAGGTCTATTGTGGATTGCAACTCAACTCAACTTATTGGGCTCACCCAACTTAACTTATTAGTCTCCTGACCCTATAGTCATGGAGCAGAAAGTTGGACATATTTTTAACCTATAAATAAATAGCCAATATTCTCTAGTGGGGCTGCAGAAATTAAATTGTACCAGAAATATTGCAATAAGGAAAATATCACATATTTTACAGAAACAAACATAAAATTTGCCCATCATGATTTCTTACCGTATGTAAATACGTAACGCATTCTTTCCGCAATCCCAAACAAAAATATAATTGGGCTATAATGGGAATTCACTAGTTGGGCCACACAGATTTGATTGGAGTACAAAATTAGAGCCCAAATCCTATAGATAGTGACCACTATATGTTCCTACAAACAATTGATCTAATTTTGAAGTGGGTCAAATCCTGCACATACAATGCATCCATTGAGTGGATGTGGAGTTATTCAAAAAAAAACATAGTTAGTTAATTCGGATTCTGCAAAAATTCGATATGAATAATACGAATAAAATTCATATTCTTGCACTATAACAAAATTATGTTGTCGCGATATTTTTAAGTGTTTCTAAAATTTAAAAAAAGTGCCGCTTACAAAAGTACCGACACTTATTATTAGTGTCGTTATATGTGTAGTCGCTAGGGTGTATAGTGACACATTATTATAATGTGTTTCAAAAATATGTCCCTATAATCTAATTTTGAATATAGATAAAATATAGATAGGACACTTACACAAAAGTGTTATAAAAATGTGTCGGTATAACTTAATTTTATTGTAGTGTAATTTTTATTTCATTGAAAAATTTGGGTTAAAAAATAGATTCGCCAATTGTTCGGATACGCGATTTATACGAAAATTACACGTTTACCAATTAAAAATCTGAGATAAAAAATTTGGCTATTAAATTAATTTTTTTTTTTTAGATTTATACTACTAGTATAAATAGTTATAATTCTTAAAAATATAAAAATATATAGAGAGCTACAAAATAAAGAAGTAGATGGCGAGTGAGATTTATTTATTTATTTTTATTTTTTACAGCGAGCAAACGGAGAATTAATGGAGGAACAAAATTTTATCAAAATATTTTACCCGAATTTTTGGCCTAATTATTCGCAAATTAATTGCGTCTGCGAAATTATTCGTGAATTATTAAAATTA
>CM054948.1:17875364-17885364 GCA_029168755.2 Tillandsia fasciculata
AAAAGGAAAGAAGAGGAAATTTTCTTTCTTTTCTTCTTTTCTTTTCTTTTCTTCTTTCTTCTCTTTTTTTTTTGTAAGTGTTCCTGCTGTACCCTGTGGCAGCTGCTGCTGCCTTATGCAGCAGCAGCAGGGCCAGCAGCTGCTGCTGCCTTGAGCAGCAGCAGCAGGGCCAGCAGCTGCTGCTGCTGCTGCCTTAAGCAGCAGCTGCTATTGCTGTTGCCTTAAGCAGTAGCAGCAGGGCTAGCAGCTGCCCCCAAGGCAGCTGCTCAAGCAGCTGCCTGGGCAGCTGCTCAATGCTGCTGCGCAGGCAGCAGGACCAGCAGCTGCCCCCATGGCAGCTGCTCAAGCAGCCCACGAAATGGCTGCAGCTGGCTGAGAGAGAGAGAGAGAGAGAGAGAGAGAGAGAGAGAGAGAGAGAATCACCTTTTTCTCCTCCTTTCCTTCTTCTTTCTCCTTTCTTCTTTCCTTCTTCTTTCCTTCCTTCCTCTTTTTCTCCTTCTTTTTCTCCTTCGTTTCCTGCTCACAGAGGAAGAGGGAGAGGGAGAGGGAGAGTGTGAGAGAGAGAGAGAGAGTGATTTTCAAAAGAGAGGAGAGAGTAGAGTATTTACTCTCTGCAGGGGTAGGTGGGGGAAAGGGGTGATTTTACCAAAAAGCCCCCAACTTAACCCCAATTTTACTCAAATACCCTTTAAAAATGCTGCAGTTTTCCTGCAGTGAGCAAATTTGAGTACCCTCTTTTCACCGCACTTTGCCGTCAGCTGGGAGATTGAAAATAAAATTTTTCTTCTTCCCTTTATTCTACAAATTTTTCTTAAACTTCCCACGATTTTGTTTAAATTTTTGGACTACTCTAAGCCCTCGAAAGAGAGCCCCGAAAAAGCTTCGCGATCAACTGCACTGTCAAAAACTGCAGTTTCAGAATTCACAAAGCATTTTTCTTCGCTTCGTTCTCCGATTTTTCCTTAATCGCTCACCTAGGTTTTTCACCCCTTTTAATTAGAAAACTTTTGTGAGACACCCCACGATTTCTTTTAAATTTTTGGGCCACTCTAAGCCCTCGAAAGAGAGTCCCGAAAAAGCTTCGCGATCAACTGCACTGTCAAAAACTGCAGTTTCAGAATTCACGAAGCATTTTTCTTCTCTTCGTTCTCCGATTTTTCCTTAATCACTCACCTAGGTTTCTCACCCCTTTTAATGAGGAAACTTTTGTGAGACACTCCATGAATTCTTTTAAATTTTTTGACTATTCTAAGTCTCCGAAACAGGGCTCCGAAAATGCTTCGTGATCACAGATTTCAGAAATTCTAGAATTTGCTAAGTCCTCCGGGTTCAAGTCACTTTTCGACCCGATGCCCTTCGCGTCGGTCCGAAACGCACCGAACTCGACTGTAATTATATTTAAAATATGTTACAAGTTTTTTTGCCGCATTTCGCCATTTTGTGAATTCGGCGAACGGGGACTTAAGTTTTGCCAACTTGAAGCTTCAAACTCTCAACTACAACTCACTTTTCGACTCAACGGCCTTTGCGTCGATTCGAAATGCTTCCAACCCACTTGTAATTACATTTGAAATGTGTTACAAGTATTTTTGCTGAGTTTCGCCATTCTGCGAAAATCGGTGTACTACATTCTCCCCTATTTTGAATAAATAATAATTTAGCACTTTTCTCTGAATTCAATAAAAATAGTATTTCATACCATTTTTATTTATATTTATTTATATACCATAAATCTGGTACATTACAGTAGCCCTACGATATATATATATATATATATATATATATATATATATATATATATATATATATATATATATATATATATATATGTATGTATGTATGTATTTATACTCCAGCACTATCGATAGCACTAAGAAATTGGTGCTATCAAGTTTTTAGCCATTGGATGAAGGTATGTACGGTTGGAATTATAGTGGTCCCCTCAAATTTTTATTATTCAACCAACCATTCATCCACTAAATTTTAGGAAACCACTATCATCCTAACCGCACATTTCTTAATCTAAAAACTAAAAACTTAATAGCACCAATGACTTGTGCTATCGATAGCATTCCAGCCTAATATATATATATATATATATATATAGCTAAGCCCACAATACCTACTCAAATCTATCTAGTAATTAAAATTTTTACTCTAATTAATATTTAAATTTAAATTAATTGATTTTTAATGAATTTAAATATTTATTTTAATTTAACTAACATTCTACTACAAATCTAATCAAATCCTAATACTATTGAACCTTTAATATATTTAATTTAAGTCATTTATAGCTCCTTGCTATATATATATATTCCCATTAAAACAAGTAGAGTGCTCCAAGTTCGCAACATAAGAATTATCAAACTAGTTTAATTATTAGATAAATTATTATAGAACTTATCGGAACTATGACCAAACGTCCATCTACTTTCGAAAGATTTAATTTAACTACATATATAACGTTTTAATTTTGAATTATTTGATAGCTCTTTTGTTAGGCTTCATTTGATTGAGGTATAAAAGAGAATTAGTTATACCAGGAATAAGTATAAATTTTGGAACAATCTGGAACTAATGTAAATTTGTATTTGATTGAATTTTAGGTTAGTATCCGGTATAAAAAAAATAGTGTTTGAAAATAATTGAAGAATAAGAGGAATAGAGAATTAACTTTTGTGTTAAAAGACTAAAATATTCTTTTATTTTTTTTTTTTTTCAAAATTAAAATATTAAAATTTATTCAAATTTTAATATTTATTAATTTTAATTTTTATAAAATTTTTAAGTGGGAGCAAAAAAAAAAAAAAAGTTAATTTTTAAATTTTAAGTGGGAGTAAAAATTTTAATTTTTAAATTTATATAAATTTTAAAAAAATTATAAAAAAATTGTATAAATTTTAAAATTTTAAAATTAATATTTTTTTTTTTAGAAAAAAAGATAAAATAAAATTTTTAGATTTATTAAAATATAAAATTAAAAAAAATTAAAATTTATAAAATTAAAAATTAAAAATTTAAATATCTTTTAAAATTTAAAAATTTTAATTTAAAAAATAATAAAAATAATAAAAATAATAAAAACCTTCCCAAGATGAGCCTTGTCCGGGCTTGTTCGGGCTTGTTCGGGGGAGGGGGGAACCGAAATCTCCCCCTGTTACCGGATTGTCCCGATTTTAACCGGGACAACTCGGCCCATTTCACTTGTGTTTGGATATAAAGAATGGATATTCCTTTTGTACCCAAATCAAACGTTATGTTAAAGAATTAGAGTGTCTCATGTGATTCATAAGACTATATTCCTGTTAAATCGAGCAGTGCGTTTAAATTTTGTAATAGAAAAACTATAAAATGGTTCTAATCAAATCAAGTAAATTATAAGTTCAGATACCAAAATTAAAACTTTTATATATACATTAATTATTTGCCCAAAACACATAGTAGCTCAAATATATATATTTTTTTGGCTTAACTATCAATATAAAAAAGTTTCAATATAAAAACGTTAGAAACGTCTCCAAGTGTTTCTACAATCGATACAACAAAATTAAGTTATAAAAATATATTTTTGTGATATTTTTCTACAAGTGTTCTATTTATGTTCAATCTATATTCCAAATTAGGTTATACTAACACATTTTTAAGATACATTATAATAAAGTATCGTTATACACCCTAGCAACTGCACATATAGTGACACTAATAATAAGTGTCGATATTTTTACCAGCTGCACTTTTTTCAGATTTTAGAAATACTTAAAAATATCGCTATAACTTAATTTTATTATAGTGAATATAGCAAATATTGACACCTCCAGAAACATCATCATATGTGTTTTAAAGCATAAGAATTTTATAAAATTCTGACACTTTAAAGGATCAGATTATATTTTATCGACGTTTGGTATAAGCGTCGGTATGTACGTGACGACTTTTTATTTGTCGACGCTTTCAAATGCAATGCTAGATTACAGTAAGATGCTTTTAAACTGTGACGCCCTCAATAGTCCCACATCGGACGTGGATGGAATTGTCATTGGGTTTATAGGAGACATGGACACTAGTAATAATAACTGGGCTTAAGCATTTTGGGCTGTGGTTTGGGCCTAACGAGTTATTATTGCTAGTGGGCCGCGGGTCGTTATATTTGGTATTAGAGCCAATAACCAGCCGGAAGTGTGTTACGAGTCTCGGCTGAGCCTGGGTCTAGATGACAGGGCTAGCGAGACAAGTCTCGCATCACCTGGTGATCTTGGGCTGCTGTGTGTGTGTTTGGGCTGAGCCAATAACCAGCCGGAAGTGTGTTACGAGTCTCGGCTGAGCCTGGTCTAGATGACAGGGCTAGCAAGACAAGTCTCGCATCGCCTGGTGATTTTGGGATGCTGTGTGTGTGTTTGGGCTGACGACGTTTAGGAGTCTGTGACGCCCCCAATAGTCCCACATCGAATGTGGATGGAATTGTCATTGGGTTTATAGGAGACATGGACACTAGTAATTATAACTGGGCTTAAACATTTTGGGCTGTGGGTTAGGTCCAACGAGTTATTATTGTTAGTGGGTTGGGTCGTTACATAAACATCGTTAAATATATAAAAAATATTTTTATTTTATTATTATTATTATTATTTTTTTTTTTTTTTTTGTAGTGAACTAGCTCATTTATGAAGTTGTTGGGAAAGCCAGAAGCACTTTGATAGATGGGGAGTTGGGGAAAGAGTGGATCCATGCACTAGTGAGGAATTGGCATAGTTGGTGGCTGATTCTGAGGGAATGGGCTCTTTGGGTCCCTAATCAAACAACCAAAGTGTGAATCAATTATTTTGATTCTAGTTCTAGTTAGGCCCTTATAAATGTACTTTTGCTCCATTTGCACTCCATATATATTTGGGGTAATTCACTTTAGGGGGCGTTTGGATCGGATTATGTAAGATTACTGAGTATTTTCACATATTCCGACATGTTGCATTTCTGAACGAGATTACTGCTGATGTTATATTAATGCGTTTGGATTAATAAACCGATATATTATATATATATATATATATATATATATATATATATATATATATATATATATAGCATTATCACGTTTGGTTCAATCTTTAAAACTCAGAAGAGAGCTAAAAAGTCTAGCTATTTGGTCATCCTGCAGCATGAATAATGTGATCTGGAGAAGCGCTATTGATCTAAACAACTTATTTCTGGAGCAAAATCGAAATTATCGATCAAGTTGGAGTATATTTTTTTTTTAGCTTTCGAGTTGAAGATCAAATTCGTGTTTTTTGCTGCAACGAAAATTGAAACATTTATTGCACTACAACAAAATTAAGTTATAGAAACACATTTTTGTGATATTTTTGTACAACTATTCTATCTATATTTCATCTATATCCTAAATTAGATTATAGGGACATTTTTTTGGGACACATTATAATAATATGTCGCTATATATCCTAACGATTGCACATGTAGCGACACTAATTATAAGTGTCGGTATTTTAACTAGCGATATTTTTTTTTTAATTTTAAAAGTATTTAAAATTATTGTTATAATATAATTTTATTATAGCCGTATTTGATAAACGAATGGTTAAAATTATTGCCTCGAAACTAGAACTAGAAATAGAGTCAAAAAGGCCCTTAATTAATACACAAACATATGCATTGTATTATATGTCTCATACCAATAGGGCTCCTAATATTATAATAAGGCTGTTTGAGGTAAAAAAAAAAAAAAAATTATATAAAAAAAAAAGGGAGGGGAAAGATTATGGTTGGTCCCTAATATTGATTTGTCTGTATAAGCCCCGTATAAGCCCAAAATTTTTAACATATTAATAATTTGGGTCCAACAAATTCAATTCTTTAATAGGCCATTTGTGAATACAAGCTTGGGTTATTTGTGAACACAAACTTATAGGTCTCATCAAAGCACCGTCAATTTTTTTGGTTTACCAAACAAGTCGGATCCTATTTTTGTGCCCAGCGGGACTTACGTTATAGTAAAATTTTTTATAAAAATTCAATTTCAAAAAAAAAATTATATTCAAATTGAATTTTGAATTTTGAATTTTGAATTTTGAATTTTCAATAAAATTTCAAAATATTTTTCAACCGACTTATCCAAATTCATATTCAAATCTCCAATCAAATTTTAAAATATCTCTCAATTCAATTTCGAACTTTCCTCGTTCATTAATCGTTCAATTTTGAAATTTGAACATATCTTTTCAATTTTGAAATTTGAAATTTAAAATTCGAACATATTCAATTTTAAAATTTGAATTTTGAAATTTGAACATATCTTTTCAATTTTGAAATTTGAAATTTAAAATTCGAACATATTCAATTTTAAGATTTGAATTTAAAATTTGAACATATCTCTTCAATTTTGAAATTTGAAATTTAAAATTCGAACATATTCAATTTTAAAAATTTGAATATTAAAATTTGAACATATCTTTTCAATTTTGAAATTTGAAATTTAAAATTCGAACATATTCAATTTTAAAATTTGAATTTGAATTTGAACATTTCTTTTCAATTTTGAAATTTGAAATTTAAAATTTGAACATATTCAATTCTAAAATTTAAATTTTTTTTGAACATATCTTTTCAACTTTGAAATTTAAAATTCAAAATTCGAAATAATTTGAACGAGGTTCCCACGCATTTTTCTCAACGAACCAACGAACGTCGTTTCTCAACGAAACCACGTTTTCTCGCTAACCCCTCAACAAACCCAACGAGTCCCACACGATATTTATCTGCCCCTCCACACTATAAAAAGGAGAGATTTTCCTTCACCGATGGACAATTTTTTTTTCCATATTTTTCCACCACAAAAAAAGAACGTCCGATATTGTCCCATATTCCCACCACAAAAAAGAAAAAAAATCCGTCCCTCATCCTCAAGCGCCGATCGACTCCAACACCTCCGGTCAACTTCCTCATTCGCCAATCGACTCCAACACCTCCGGTCAACTTCCTCATCCGCCGATCGACTCCAACACCTCCGGCCAACTTCTTCAACCTCCTCCGGTCAACTCCTTCGATCAACTTCCTCGTCACCCGCAATCAACTTTCTCAGCTCTTTCTTTTGGACGTATTTCTCAGGTAAGAATATAAAAAAAAAAATAATAATAATAAATAAAGAAAATAAAAAAATTAAAAAAAATAATTTCTTTGAAAGCCGGTTTGGGAACTCTGCGGACGAACCTTCTTCAGGCTGAAAAAAGAAAAAAAAAATAAAAAGAAAAAAAAAATAATTTCTTTGAAAGCCGGTTTGGGAACTCTGCGGACGAACCTTACTTCAGGCTGAAAAGAAAGAAAAGAAAAAGAAAAAAAAAAAAAATAAATTTCTTTGAAGCCGGGTTTGGGAACTCTGCGGACGAAACTTACTTCAGGCTGAAAAGAAAGAGGAAAGAAAAAGAAAAAAAAGAAAAATAAAAAGAAAAAAAAAAAAATAAATAATTTCTTTGAAAGCCGGTTTGGGAACTCTGCGGACGAACCTTACTTCAGGCTGAAAAGAAAGAGAAAAGAAAGAAAAAAAAAAAGGAAAAAGAAAAAGAAAAAGAAAAAGAAATAAATAAATAATTTCTTTGAAAGCCGGTTTGGGAGCTCTGCGGACGAACCTTACTTCAGGCTGAAAAGAAAGAGAAAAGAAAGAAAGAAAAAAAGGAAAAAGAAAAAGAAAAAGAAAAAAATAAATAATTGCTTTGAAAGCCGGTTTGGAAACTCTGCGGACGAACCTTACTTCAGGCTGAAAAGAAAGAAAAAAAAAAAAAAAGAAAAAAAGAAAGAAAAAGAAAGAAAGAAAAGAAAAAAAAAAAGGAAAAAGAAAGGAAAAAAGTCAACAACGGATGATTTCTTCGTACATCCGAACTCAAGATAAGTCAAAGTGGATTCCCTTCGGGACCTAAATCAATTACAAGACAAAAGGGATTGAACCCTAAGATAAGCCAAAGTGGATTCGGATCCCAAATATAAAGCGGATTTCCTTCAGATCCCAAGTCAAATAAAATAAAATAAAATAAAAACTTTCTTGGATCCCAAATAATTTCAAAAAGGGCCCCACATCAAAATAAAATAACGGTACTTGCTCCTGACCCCAAATCAAAGATTAGTGGATTGATTCGGATGCCAAGTCAAAATATAAAATAAAAGGGATGGAATCCCGAGATAAGATTAATGAATTTCCTTTCTCGGATCCCAAATAATTTCAAAAAAAATAGAAACTTTCTCGGATCCCAAATAAATAAGAACAAAAAAAAGAAATTTTATTCAGATGCCAAATAAAATAAAATAAAAGGGGATCCAGAGTCGGTTTCAAATAAGATTCAATTGGATCTAATCAACTTGGAACCTAAGTCCGATTCAAAGGCTCACCTCATATGCAGGCCTCAAATTTATCCATACGAAAATAAGACCCAATCCACATACGGATCCCAAACCCAATCCACATACGGATCTCAAATCCAATCCACATACGGATCTCAAATCCAATCCACATATGATATAAGGCCCAATCCACATACGGATCCCAAATCCAATCCACATACGGATCTCAAATCCACTCACATATGACATAAGGCCCAATCCATATATGGGTCCCAAATCCAATCCACATACGGATCTCAAATCCACTCCACATATGACATAAGGCCCAATCCATATTCGGGTCCCAAACTCAGTCCACATACGGATCTCAAATTCACCCCACATATGACATAAGGCCCAATCCATATACGGGTCCCAAATCCAATCCATATACGGGTCCCAAATTCAGTCCACATACGGATCTCAAATTCAATCCACATATGACATAAGGCCCAATCCATATACGGGTTCCAAATCCAGACCATATATGGGCACTAAATCAAATCCACATATGACATAGGCTCAGTCCACATACTGTCCCAAATCCAGTCCATATACAATATAAGCCGATCCACAAATAAAACCCAAAACCTATTCGATCCACAAATAAAAACCCAAAACACATTTGATCCATAAATAAAACCCAAAACCCATTCAATCTCATTGCCTTAACACATATAATTAAGGCAAAATCATATTCAAACCGACCAGATTCTAAATCATATACTTAGAATTTAGTCAAATCAAATTTGATCGGGCTCTAACACATATACTTAGAGTTCATCCATATCACCCAACTAACCCTAATACACATACTTAGGGTGTAGTTAACCTTTACTCTAGCACATATGTCTAGGGTAGAAGCCAAATCAATTCAACTAATCCTAATACATATACTTAGGGTTAGTCAACCTCTCATTCTAGCACATATAACTAGAGTGAAAAACATATCAACTCGGCCATCCTAATTCATATAGGACTTAGCCACCTCCTACTTTCGAGTAGCATCAAATCCGACTCACCTCAATACATATCCTTGGGGTTTGGTCATCAAATACAATTGGACTCTAATACATATACTTAGAGCCAATTGAACTCAATTAAACTCTAACACATATAATTAGAGTTTAATATCGACTAGTCCTCAACACATGCAAGCAGGATCAAGTCAATTTCAAATCCAGCTAAATCCTAACACATATACTTAGGATTTGGTCAATCATTAGGATACGATTTATTCTATCCTCCTCACAAAGGTCTCTTAATCGAAGGTGCCCCAATCACAATGGGGTAATTAACAATAGATGCTTGCGTCTATTGGAAGTCATGGATCCGCAATACCTGATACCCACATATACCATACATACATACAAATATAAATCTGAATCGCGAATACCATCCCACGGAAAACCCCCAGGTGAACCGCGCGGGATGAGTCATTCGGGATCGCAGACAAAGGCCTTTTTGGAATGTTTTCAAAGGCATAAGTATTGTTTGGTAAACACTTGCATAATCTACTACTTTTCTACAATATTCTTTTTTTTATTTTTTTTTTACTAGCAAACAAGAATCTCTATCATAATCCAATCTGGTGTCCAGAAAATACTACTTAGATCAC
>CM054948.1:17890364-17895364 GCA_029168755.2 Tillandsia fasciculata
TTTGTTCCATTGAGACAAAAATTATTGTTTTCATCCATAACCAAACGTGTTTTGAGAAAATTGACTAGAACAAAGCTTTATTCTAGGTCTTATTTTCCAATCAAATATTGTCTAAAAAAATTCGATTCTCACTTGTATACAATCTTCCGAGCAGGCAGGGTTTAAATTTAAAATATTCTAATCAAATTTAAAATAAATAATATAAAACAACCGTTATTCTCAAAAATTTAAATTGCATAAAATAAAATTTTTAGTATTCATATACAACACAATTTGATACACCCATATAACTTTTGATTTTTATGTTGTGAAATTTTAGTTCACCGTTTGCTTTAATAGAAATATAGTGACGAAAATTGTATAAGATATTTTAATCAAGTCCGTCAAAATAAAAGCTATGCATCCAAACTCTAAAATAAAAACGTTATTATCAAATGATTCAAATAATTAAATAAAATAAAAAATTATGTATTGAAATTAAAATTTTTAAACGATACGCAATATATATTTCAGATAAATTTTATATATTTTAAAGGCTAAATTACAGAAAATTTTTCTGTAATATTTCGTTTTTTCACTTTTCTCTCTTGTCTTTTAAAAGCCTATATTTTGCCCCCTCGTAATTACCGAAATATGCATTTACCCCCGCCATCACGATTCCGTGAGTGAGCCGTCAATTTTTTTTAAAATATTATTGGATATACCCTATTTACCTTCAAAAATAGCGAGAAATAAGTCTAAATACCTTTCTCTTTTCTCAGTTACCTTTTCCCTCTAATATAAGATAAGGGCATTTTCGTCAATTTATCTTTTCTGTTAACGCCGTTGCCTCCTAAAAATAATTCGGTAATTACGAGGGGGCAAAATATAGACTTTTAAAAGATAGATGGACAAAATAAAAAAAATAAAATATTATAAAATTTTTTTTTATAATGTAGCCTATTTTAAATTTAAAATAAACATAATTTAGGAGTTGTAAGCTTTGTCGGCATTCTTACCAAACAGTGTATGATAGAGGTGACAAGAAATAAAGAAGGAAAGAAAGAAAGAAAGATCATGTAAAGTATTGTTGAATAAGTAATACCCAAATTTTGAGAAAATGTGTCACTTTGATGTGGACTTTGTTGAAAAGGTCTAGAAGGATCTTTTATGAATAGGACTATTCTCAATTTGTATTTTCCCAGAAACCTGGTGTGGTGACACATGCATGAGGAAACAGCTCAGTGTGAGGAGAGTTAGCGATGTTCGGATATCCAAAATTTTATCCGAATCCGAATTCAAACAAAATAAATTTATTCAATATTAAATAAATATAAATTTGAATATAAATATAAAAAATAGAAATTCGACGGATTTGAATTAGAATATAAATTTTGATTGTATCCGATCCGAATCAGAATCCGATCCGAACCCAAATTAATTTTATATTATATAATATATGTGTATATAAATATTTAATATTATATTTAAATTTATATTTTAAAATTTTAAATTTAATATAATTTATTTTGAAATATTGTAAAGAAAAAAATAATAATAATTTCGGGTTTGGATTTTCGGATTTGGATTTTGAATTTTTGGTCGGGTTCGGATTTGGATATGCATTTTTAAAATCCGTCGGATTCGGATTCGGATTCGGGTTCGGTAGTCGGGTTCGGATTTTTTAAAATTCGCCCCGAATCCGACCCGTTGACATCCGTATGGAGAGCATATAGGTCCGTGTTTCTCTATTTTCAGTGGTTTTGCCAAAACCGTATAATAAATAAATTAGTGTCTGTAATTATAAACAAGAGCTATATTTCTATATTTTCAAAACTATGGGAGCTGCTTTGCTTGTAGATTATGTCAGATCGTAGACGCTAATCATTAATTTTAAAAATTTGAGCTGTTAAAAATATACAACCAATTTACTTAAAATACATGAATAAATGAGTTTCGATTGTGACTCGATTCAACCAGTTTCTTCACATCACTTTGAAGTACATGACTCGACCCAATTCAGCCTCACACCATTTTAAACGTGACTCGATCTAATCTAATCTCCTACCATAGAGTAGGATACTGACCTCTTTAAGTCAATAATCCTTCCTTCAATATCTGCACAAATTTGTAGCATGCGGGAATCAAACCCAAGACCTTTGCTTCTGATACCACTTGTCGAATCGTTTGCCTCAACTATTAATCCCAAAAGTCCCAAAAGCTTGAATTATTAGAAGTATTCAACCAATTCACTTAAAACGTAGAGAGATAGCGCCGACAGATCTCGATTGTGATTCAGCCTAACTAACCTTACGCTACTTCAGACATGACTCGGTCCAATCCAACCTCATGCCATTTCAAATGTGACTCGGCCCAACCGGATCTTCCATCACAGGGCAAGATGCTATCCTCTTTAAGCCAAGTTGTTTTCGATAATGGAATATTAGATTCGGTGATCGATTTTATTAAACATAATTTACAATGTTGGAATTATATGGAAACCAAATTTTTTAATTTTTTGACTTTGTTTTTCTAGTGAATGAGTAATCTTAAAATGAATGACTATAAATAAAAATTTCATAACAAATATATATACAGTAATAAAAGACTTAAATTTCACCGAAAATATTAATCTTGCTCAGAATTTTTTTGTAAAATTTTACCTTATTTGAATTGTTTTACACTGTTGAACATACAAATGTAATATATCGACTACTAAAATAATTATTTTTAAGATCCTTTACTTAGTAAATGATATCGAAAAATTAGAAAATTTGATTTCTAAATAACTTTAATAGCATATATCATACCTAACGGAGCTGATCGTCGAATAAAATATCGTATCATCGAAAATAACTTATAAGTACGAAAAGCTCTATACTTTTGAAAGCACAGTATCTAAATAAATCTAATAGCATAAGTTATGCCAAACAAAATCGATCATTGAATTGAATATATGTTCCATCATCGAAAATAACTTATAAGCAGAAAAATTTTTGTACTTTCAAAAGAACATGAGACATACTTTATAAACACAACCTAATATATAATCTTAGAAGTCCATATACGGATAGTCACCGCGTGGTGGAAACGGTGCCCATCCATACCCCGCCCTTCTATTCTCTCTCCCCCCCCCCCCCTCTCTCTCTCTCTCTCTCTCTCTCTCTCTCTCTCCAAACCCCTACGTTTTACAAATTAAGCAGTTGAGCTCTTTAAAAATGGTATATCAGAGTTTGGTCAATTTACACTCTTAATTTCTAGTCGATTTTGCTTGTTAGTAAAATTGCACACATAATGTGGATAGTATCTCAACCTAACAGTTCAAGATTTTGGATTAGATTTGAGCATCATCTTTAATAATTAGATCATTTCCTAATTAGTAATTTTGTGGAAATAAATATATTTTATTGAACAGTTGTTCTCATCATATGTTTTGGACGTGATTGCGTAGAGCTTCAAAACATAACAAAAAATGTAAATATATATCTAAGTTTTTACTTTATTTTTTTTTTCTCTGACTTTTAAAAATTATATTTTGCTCTCTTAAAATTTTAAAAATATTTTTAGAGAATTACGATATTAATGGAGATAATGAAATGATCAAATTACTATTAATTTTTTTATAATTTTTTTAATATATTTATGTTATTTTAATACTAACATTTTCGATGTAAATTATAATAAATGGACGGAGTAGTGTTGTTACCTAATGGAGGGGGGCTAAATATTTCAATTTGAAATTTCAAAAGATAAATTATACGTTTTTGAAAGTTAAGAAGAAAAAAATAAAATAACAGATATTTACAGAAAATTTTTCTATATTTTAACTAAATAAATTTATCTCTTCTTTTCTAATGCATAAAACAGAAATAAAAATCAAAGATGTTTTCATCCTATTCTTGAGTCTTAATGTTTTTATATATTCAACACGGGGACTTAATTTTTAGTGTATGCAGGTAATCTCACAGCTTATGTAACGCTCCAATAATTTAATATCGGATGAAAAAAAAATTCTGATTGGATATATGAGACCAGACACTCTATTAATAATAACTAGGCTTAAGCATGCTGGGCTTAGTTTGGGTCCAACGAGTTATTATTGCTAGCGGGTCGGATAGTTACAATTGGTATCAAAGATGAATACCAGTCAGAAGTATGAGAGCTAAGTAGATAAAGTGCTACTCCATGAATTTAGTGGGAGCCATCACTTGAATCCGCTGGAGCCATGCACATCTAGAATCTCACATCGCTTAGTAATTCTGAACTGTTTCGTGTCTGTGATCTGATTTGGATCTGACTAGACAAGTAAAAATATATAAATAAATAATAAATTCTATAAATGAATAGTAAATAATTTTGATTCCCCACAAAGAATCCTATGTGTGCATTATTGATATGTTGACAAATTTATGTAGTAGTTGAATTTTCAACTGCTTACGTGAACCAACCAAAAGCTAGCCTTTATATATAACGTATGCTAACTTATCTGTAGTATACCGATTTTGACTTAATTGACAAAGTGCAAATTTGATCATGTTTAAAAATATAATTAAAAGAGTTTATAGTAAGTTTGGATCAAATCGAAATGAACTCAGATCGAAATAAAGTCGAAAAAGTTGAAGTCTGAGCTTTAATCTGGATTCGGATGCCCGGAACATACATTGGGTGCCCCTATGATGAACTTGTTGAGGACGCTTAGAAAAGAAATTAGGCGCTCAACCCGAGAGTTGGAACGGCGTGAGTGCAAAGATTTTCGGACGCTCAAAAAGTCTTGCAGGCGCTCAAAACACCATTCGAAAGCTCAGGCGTGCGCCTTGGGCTCAGATTCGGATTTTCGTGTTTTTCGCTTCTCTCAGTTTTGGATTTTTTATTGGGGTTTCTGGAATATCTTTGAACCCCTTTCTTGTTGGAAATTTTCTTTGATAGCGGAGTATTGTCGGATTTTTATCTTTGTGCTTGGTTATCATATTTCAACCTGTGAGGACTTGATCGACATCTACACTTCGCGAGGATCGCAGCTG
>CM054948.1:17900364-17930090 GCA_029168755.2 Tillandsia fasciculata
GAATGACCCCCAGAATTTGGATTAGTCCTCTATATAAATGATATAATAGGACTAAATCTCTAACCCGGCTAGAGCTAGAGTAGTTCTAGGATGGATAACTAAAGAAAACTACTAAAATTGTGACCCCTCAATGATAGGAAACATAGATGCAAAGTAAATTTATGTTTTAATATTGCTAGCTTTAACTCCTTACCACGCTAAAAAGGACCTAAATTTGCATTACCAAGCATGAAATTAAATCGAGAGAAAATAAATGCTTCTCTTAGACAATAAATACCATTCAATTTAGTAGTATTAGATAGAGAAAATGGAAAAGTCTCATGAGTTAATTAGCACATCCATATATAATACTATAATAAAATTAGGTTGTAGGGACATATTCTTATAATATTTTTGTATAAGTGTTATATCTATATTTCATTTATATCTAAAATTAGGTTATAGCGATATATTTTTTGAACACATTATAAAAATATGTCACTGTACATCCTGACGACGGTAGATATAACGACACTAATAATAAGTGTCGCTATTTTTACTAATGATATATTTTTTAAATTTTAAAAATATTTAAAAATATTATTATAGTATAATTTTGTTGTAGTATAATTCGTTGTAGAAGATTACTTTGTTAAAACATGGCTCATGAATAGTTTTAGTGTATATTTGTTTGCATCAATTGTAGCTATTAGATTTTGACTTGTTCTACACTAATATTTGGGCAAACAAATTATAATGACTTTCTCTGTAATGACCTTTATTTGCAATGATTTTTCCCACTTATTATATGGATACGACAAAAGAATATTCTGATAATTATAAAAAAAAAAAATTATGTGAAATTCTTAGAATTTAAAATAGCTTTACATATAAAATATGATAGAGCAAAATTTCTTAACTAGAGTTAAATATTTTGGGCCGGTGGTTTAGGTGTAATGAGTTATTATTGCTAGCAGATCTAGTCGTCACAGTTAGTATCAAATTAAATCAATCGCTAGTAAAAAAATATGATATGAGTCTTGACTGAGCCAAAATTATATAGTGGACATAGCACGACTCCCAGGCTGAGTACTATTATAGATGGAGCGCTGCTTCTCACAAGATCAGTTAAAAGCCAGTGAGACGAGTCTTACATCGTTTGGTGCTTGTGAACGTGTTTAAATCCGATGAAAATATTAGGATTTAAAGGAGGAGGAACGTAATGCCTCAAGTATTTGAAAGAATACTATATATAAGATATAATAATAGGGCTATTTTTTTTTTAATCGGGTTTGGGTGCAATGAGTTATTATTACTAGCGGGTCTAGTCGTCACAATTAGTATATGATATGAGTCTTGACTGAGTCAAAATTATATAGTGGGCATATCACGACTCCCAGACTGAGTACTATTATAGGTGGAGCGCTGCTTCTCACAAGATCAGTTAAAAGCTAGTGAGACGAGTCTTACATCGTTTGGTGCTTGTGAACGAGTTTAAATCCGACGAAAACATTAGGATTTAAAGGAGGAGGAACGTAATACCTCAAATATTTGAAAGAATACTATATATAAGATATAATAATAGAGCTATTTTTTTTTTTTTAAATCTGGTTTGGATGCAATAAGTTATTATTACTAGCGGGTCTAGTCGTCACAATTAGTATATGATATGAGTCTTGACTGAGTCAAAATTATATAGTGGGCATATCACGACTCCCAGACTGAGTACTATTATAGGTGGAGCGCTGCTTCTCACAAGATCAGTTAAAAGCTAGTGAGACGAGTCTTACATCGTTTGGTGCTTGTGAACGAGTTTAAATCCGACGAAAACATTAGGATTTAAAGGAGGAGGAACGTAATACCTCAAATATTTGAAAGAATACTATATATAAGATATAATAATAGAGCTATTTTTTTTTTTTAAATCTGGTTTGGATGCAATGAGTTATTATTACTAGCGGGTCTAGTCGTCACAATTAGTATATGATATGAGTCTTGACTGAGTCAAAATTATATAGTGAGCATATCACGACTCCCAGACTGAGTACTATTATAGATGGAGCGCTGCTTCTCACAAGATCAGTTAAAAGCTAGTGAGACGAGTCTTACATCGTTTGGTGCTTGTGAAAGTGTTTAAATCCGACGAAAACATTAGGATTTAAAGGAGGAGGAACGTAATACCTCAAGTATTTGAAAAAATACTATATATAAGATATAATAATAGAGCTATTTTTTTTTTAATCTTATTTGGGTGCAATGAGTTATTATTGCTAGCGGGTCTAGTTGTTACAGTTAGTATATGATATGAGTCTTGACTGAGTCAAAATTATATAGTGGGCATAGCACGACTCCCAGGCTGAGTACTATTATAGGTGGAGTGCTGCTTCTCACAAGATCAGTTAAAAGCTAGTGAGACGAGTCTTATATCGTTTGGTGCTTGTGAAAGTGTTTAAATCCAACGAAAATATTAAGACTTAAAGAAGGAGAAACGTAATACCTCAGGTATTTAAAATAATACTATATATAAGATATAATAATAGAGCTATTTTTTTTTTTTTAATCTAGTTATAATATTTTAGACGTTGAATAAATCCGAGATATATAGTTAAAGAATTAAGCATAACATGATTAGAGTGGTTCTAAAATGATAACCTATTTAATTAGTTGCAAATGGATTACACTAAATGAAGATGATTTTAAATTACTCTCTTCTCCATTACTTTGGCCTGCATCTATGACTGTGGAGAATAATGCATATAAAGGAATAGTTAGAGATGTATGAAGACCCCCATAATTATAAGCTATTTTGAAATAGGCCCCTCAACTTTACTCTTTCTCTCTTTTCTTTCAAGTTTAATTAATAGATTGAATGTCTCTATTAGTTATTAGCTCTTAATTAACTAATCTATTTTTATATTAACAGAAAAAAATAAAGTTGAAGGGGACATTTCAATAGGACATTAAGTTAAGAGGATCTCCATACATTTTTCCCTAATAATTATTATTACAATATAAATGGGACCTCCAATATGATCTTCTGATGGTCATTACAATAATTCTACTCAGTGCACACAAGGATTATGTCCTTAATGTAGAACAACTAATATAATAGGGCAAAACTCTTTTTTTTTTTTTTTCTTTAAAAAAAAAACCCTAAAAATATTTGCATATTTCCCCATGTGTTATGAGATCATTAATAATTAGTGTTTCTTTTATTTTAACTTTACATCTCCCATGTAACTAATTAATTATACTTTTAATGATGGAAACTTAGACTTGAGGAGGCATCTTTTTATTCATTAATTAACTAAGCATAAACAAATTAGGGTCAATTGCTAATCAATGAGTATGTTGGACTACACAATAACAAGCCAATTTTTGATAATATATATATAATAATAATAATACTAATATGACCATCTAATTAGAAGCTAAAGTGAGAAAATTACTCTTTCTAATCTTTTAATGTACATTTTATTCATCTAAGGTGAATTTTATTTTAGGGTTAATTATATACAGCTCCTTGTAAACATATCGAATAGCAAATATATTTCTATAAAGTTCAACTTTTCATATTTATTCTTTCAAAAGTCCAACGTTATTCATATATATATCCCTACCGTCTATCTATGTTAAAAAAATCTAGTTAATCATAAGTTAAATACTTAATCTTGATTAGTTAGTGAGGTAAATTTATTTTTTTACCCTTTCAGATATTTCTGTACTATTTTTTAAAAGGACATTTATGAAAGGGCAAAACTGTTATTTCATATATAATCTGTTAAAAAAAACAGTGAACTAACGATAATAAACCAGAGGAATATATATGAATAAGATTGGACTTTTGAATGAATAAATATAAAAAGTTAAATTTTGTAGGAATATATCTGCTATTCGATATGTTTACAGGAAGTCGTATGCAATTAACCCTTTATTTAATTTACTAGTCATATTGATATGACTAATAAAATTCACTCCAATCTAAAAATGATGGGAGATAAAATGTACACTTCATTTGGAATACACAAATATCATTTTTCTTAATTATATATTCAATTGCTTACGAAATAGCAAATTACAACTTTGGTAAACTTCGCACTTTTCTTCTAAAATTAAGTTAAAAAAAAAAGGGTTAAGTTACAAAAAAAAATTTAGTGGTAAAAAATTTTTTATACTATATGAAACAAAATTAATATATTTAATTTAAAATTTTAGTGGTCTCCTAGGATTGGTGAAATAGTACGATTTAAGAGATGAAAATAATAAAAGGGACAGATCTAACAACACTTGGTACTATTAATACTATAGTAGCTGAACAATTGATATATATATATATATAATTAGGCTAGAATACTATTGATAACACCAAGTCATTGGTGCTATCAAGTTTTTAGTCTTTAGATTAAAAAATGTACAGTTAGGATGATAGTGGTCCCCTAGGGTTTACTAGCTAGGTGGTTGGTTGAATAGTAAAAATCTTAGAGGACCACTATAATCCCAACCACATATTTTTTCATCCAACGACAAAAAACTTGGTAGCACCAATTGCTTGGTGCTATCGATAGTATTCTAGCCGGACTCTCTCTCTCTCTATATATATATAATTAGGCTGGAATACTATCGATAGCACCAAGTCATTGGTGCTATCAAGTTTTTAGCCTTTGGATTAAAATATGTACAGTTAGGATGATAGTGGTCCCCTAGGGTTTAGTGGGTGGTTGGTTGAATAGTAAAATTTTTAAAAAACTACTATAATCCCAACCGCACATACTTTCATCCAAGGGTTAAAAACTTGATAGCACCAATTGCTTGGTGCTATCGATAGTATTCCTGCCGGACTATATATATATATATATATATATATATATATATATATATATATATATATATATATATATATATATATATATATATATATATATATATATATATATGGGCTTGTTTGGTCTAAATTCTAGAAAAGTGATTTCTGCAGAAATAATTTTGGTTTGAGAAATTGATTTTGGTTAAAAGGTATAGAGCGTTTGGTTGAGTTTAAATGAAAAGTGATTTTTCTAAAGTGATTTTTAAAAGTTGTTTGGCAAAAAATTTTCTTTATTTGTAAATAATATTTTTTTTCTAAATTTTATTTTAAAATAATTTAAAATTTGAATTTAAATTTAAATTTGCACAAATAATTTAAAATTTGATATTTTAATTTAAAATATAAATTTAAAATTTGAAATATAATTTTAAAATTTTAAATAAAAATTTAAATTTACAATTTCAAATTTAAATTTAAAATTCAAAATTTAAATTTAAAAATTAAATCTAAAATTTTAAATTTTAAATTTTAAATTTCTAAATTTTAAAATTTAAATTTGAAATTTAAATTTAAAATTATACAATTTGGGATTTGTAATTTAAAATTTTAAATTGAAATTAAATATGTAAATTTTATGTTTAAAAATTAAAATTTTAAATTTAAAAGTTAAAATTAAAAATTTTAAAATCAAATTTAAAATTTAAAAGTAAATCAAATTTTAAATTTTAAATTTTAAATAAAAATAAAAATTTAAAATTTGAATTCAAAATCGGAATCAGTTTTTAGAAAGCATGTTTAACTGTTTTTTATTTTGGGACTCGTAAATCAGAAAACTAATTCTAAAAATCAGAATCTGATTTTAAAAACTTAGTTGTCAAATGCTCTATCGAGCCAAAAATTACTTTTTGACCCAAAATCACTTTTCAAAACTTAGATCAAACAACCCCTATATATATATATATATATATAGTTGAGTTTATATATATTTAAAAGTACAAAATTTTTCATACTTGTAAATTTTTTATCATTAAATTTGTATTAAGATTTGTACAATTATATTCTTTCATTCTCTTCTTAAATATTTTTACAATAATACGGAACCCAACACAAACCTAAATCCTAAACTTTAAACCCTAAACCCTATATTTAGAGAGAGAGAGAGAGAGAGAGAGAGAGAGAGTTTAGGGTCAAGCTTTGCACAATTTAGGTAGGATATGATTTATGCACAACTCAAAAAAAAAAAAAAAAAAAAAAAAATAAAAAAAAAAAAATAAATCTGCATGGCTAGGTGCGGACCAAAATTATAATTTTTTTTAAGGTCATTTTTAAAAAAGTCCCAAGTTAATTAGCAAGCCATTTTTTTTTATACTTTTTATTTTGTTACTGGAGAAAGAAAAAGGATATTGCCCTACATTACTTTTACTGATAAGTAAAAGTACAAACAGAAAAAAACTAAGTTTATTTTGTTACAAAATGAAAAGTTTCTCTCCTATGTTGAATGGATTTTTTCTAGTAAAATACAGCTACTCAAAAGCTAAGAATCTTGAGATCTAATAAATTGTACAAAACTCTCCACACTTTTTGGACATTCTAAACTTCAAAAAATTTTAAAAAATTTCAAAAGTTAGACATAGAGTGTACACTCCTTAGCTTCTACATGGCACAAGCTAGCGCCACATCGTCTTTACGACGAGCCCACACGAGCAACCAATTCGTGGATCCGCTTCGCTTTTACGATCATAACAAATTCTGCAACTAAATTGGTGAGCAGTATGAGCAAGCCTTCGCTCACACGGTCACCACTCTCAACCTTTAATGCACTTCGAGAGCTCTAGGCTAACCGTTTACTTCCGTTGCGAATACCAGGTCCATAGATCAACAACACACTATATATATATAGGTCTACACTGTCACGTTTGAAAATTATCAATTTGATCGATTCGAATACACTAAAAAATTTGTCAATTTGACTTGATCTTTCTAAATCTGAAAGAAACAATAATATTTTAATCACACAAAGTGCACGTTGAGAATATATGAATATCATATATAGTCGAACATCATACATCCACTTCCCATCGAACCCATTAACTGAGCGGTAGTTAATTTATTTTTTTTCATATGCTGAATAAGTAGTGCATAGTTATGTAAATTTTCTAGATATAGTTTTTTCGTTTTTCCTTTTTATATTTTTTTTATTTTTTGAATACGGATTAAAGTAAGACACTTCCAAGGTAAAAGTTTGGATTGCCCGATATCCAAGTTTGAGGATGAAAGTTAACAGCATTAGAAGTTTAAGGCGAGTAAAAGCACATTACAATAAAATTAGGTTATTGAAATACAGAGATTAAGTCAAAAGTTTAATTCTAGAGAAGCAAAAAATATATTATACAAAATATATCAATCTTTAAAAATTATTAATAAAATAAATTATATATAAACAATTCAAAATATAAAAATACGAAAGAAAATTGAAAAAAAAAAATTGCTTACTATTCAAAAGTTAGAATAATGCTCGGCATTTAGACTACCGTCTACCTGGCAAGCTATGTGTTGTACTGTTGCGGGCCTTGCGACTTTGCGGGAGGACTGGGAGGCGGCGCAGCAAGGAGCGAGGGGACCATCTTGGCCAACAAGACAACATAATTTTTTTAAATACAATTATATTTTAATCCTTATAATTTATAATATTTTATTTTTTATAATAATTTATAATAGTTTTTTTTTATAATTTTAAAATTTCAGGGCGGGGGAGGGGGCATGATCACTGTGGGTCTATATATGGCCTCGTCTCTGTAGGGACATATCTTTGTGACACTTTTGTACAAGTATCCTATCTATATTTCATCTATACCCAAAATTAAATTATAGGGATATATTTTTAAGACATATTATAATAATGTATCGTTATACACCTTAGCCACGGTATATATAGCGACACTAATTATAAATATCGGTATTTTTCCTAACGGTATTTTTTTTTTAGATTTTAGAAATACTAAAAAGTGCCGCTATAGCATAGTTTTGTTATAGTGACAACTCAATTATTTTTGTAAATTTGTTTTTTAGAAAATATTTATTGTATATTTCAAAAAATATACATATTTTATATTCATTTATTTATAAATAAAATAAATTTTACTGATCATTTTGAAATGATTAATAAAAAATATTTTATTTTTTAATGAATAAAATATCTATCATAAATCCTCAATTGAGGATGGATGATTAGTATAGCTCATTTTACTTTCCCCTAATAAAAGTTGCCAAATTAGGTGATGGAACAAACCCACAATATAGTGCAGTGCTTAGTTTGCTCTCTCTCTCTCTCTCTCTCTCTCTCTCTCTCTCAAATACACACACACACAAAAACAAATTAATCATGTAAGATACAGCATTTAAGGCAAATAGCCTCACATGTCTTGTAGTAGACCCTAATCAATAAGTATTGTCCTTGGCCATTGTTTTATTAATTAAACATTCCTTTTTTTCCTCTCTTTTTCTCTATCTCTCTCTCTTTTTAATGTCTCATCCTTTTTCACTTTTTAGTCCTTGGCTTGCATAACTTCAAAGAGGAGCCACTATGATGTTTCCTTTCCCATGGAGACATGTCAAGGTTCAAGTTCACTTAGGGTGCAAGATCTTAAAGCCCACAACAATGGTATATATTCATCTGAAAATGACCTTTTTAGGCCCTATCTCCTGAAGGATTTGATAAGAAAAGAAAGGAATTTTTTTGTCATTTACAATGTTTGGATAGAAAATGTTAATTAATATTATTGAATCCAAAATATTACGACATTATTTATTATCAAGTTAAATTTTTAGAGCAATCTAGACAGCATAAATACAGCTAACAAAATATAATATTATTATATTTAAATAGCTAATTTTATTAAAATATTATTATATTTTTATTTAAATAAAAATTAGTAAAAATTTTATTAATAGTCCATATATCTTAGGGAAAGAAAATCTCTAATCTCTACTCTACATAATTTATTTTTACCGTCAACAAAATTATAAATATTCATCAAAAAGTAAAAAATATTTATTATTTTATATTATGTTATATTTTGGTTTAGATTTGTACTTATCTAAATTAAAGTCAAATCCTAATTAAATTAGTATAATATAAGATTTAGATTATTGGGTATAAGTAAAATTTAATTAGGAGTTCAATTAGACTATAAATCTTAATTAGATTATAGTTTGAAGATATATATTATATATAGCATATCCTTCCATTTTAATAATATGTAATTTTAATTAGCCGAGACCATATTAATAAGTTGAAATTTTAATTAAAAGTCATGCTTTAATTAATTGAGCAATCCGAAAATAGAGAAGCCATGTGTTGCTAATGAAGTCGGCAATTAATTAAGAGGTTGTAACTCTAAGGTGAGAGCGTCGGTACGATTGGATTCTTGCAAATTGAATGGCGGGCCAAGTCGAGCGTTTCAGAATCGTTTGGGCGGACGCAAATTTTTGACATTTCGAATTTAATCGGAGTTTCGATTTTCTAGAGAGATATAATCTTTGTATCATAGTTTTGATATTAATAAAAGTATTTGCTCCGTGTTCGCCCGTGAACGTAGTGTGACATCCAATAATTTCACATTGGATGGGAATGTGATTATATTTGGGTATATAAGAGATTTGAACACTAGTAATAATAACTGGGCTTAAACATTTTGGACTGTGGTTTGGACCCAACGAGTTATTACTGCTAGTGGGCTGGATTGTTACAATTTGGTATAAGAGCCAGTCACCAGCCGGAAGTGTGTGATGAGTCTCGGCTGAGTCAGGGACTGAAAGACACGGTGACGAACTATATCAGGGATCTGAATGACAAGACTAGCGAGACAAGCCTCACATCGCCTGGTGATCTTGGGTTGCGTGTATGTTTGGGCTGACGAAAACGTTAGGCCTAAACGGGGGGAGTCTGTGATACCCAATAATTTCACATCGGATGGAAAATGTGGTTGTATTTGGATATATAAAAGATATGAACACTGGTAATAATAACTGGACTTAATTATTTTGGACTGTGATTTGGGCCCAACGAGTTATTATTGCTAGCGGGTTGGGTCGTTACACGTAGGCCGGTGACCGAACCACGTAAATTTTGATGTGTTCTTTTCTTTTCCTTCCTACCATTATTTTTTTTTTAATCTATTTTTCGCGTTTTAACATATAAAAAAAATAAAACAATATTATATATTTATTATCTTACATCTTATATTATCTTATAGTGTATATATATATATATATATATATATATATATATATATATATATATATATATATATATATATATATATATATTGATTTTGATCATTATTTTTGTTGCTTAGTTATTGGATTGGAGGAAAATTTTTTTTTGTCAAAGGTATAGTATTTTCTTGGATGAGATTCCTTTTTGTTTGTGTGTAACTAATAATTAAAAGTTTTTACAACCAACATGTTGAATATAAATTGATTTGGATGCTTAAGCTTCTAAAGAGTAGGGGAATTTTAAAAAGTAGTATTTGAATTTAAGAAAGTTGTGGCCCCTCTAATTGATTACCTGAAATTTTGTGGTCATTGAGAGCTCTCATAATTAGATGATGATATTAATGTATTTAAAGCTTTACTTTGGACTCAAAATAGAGATATAGATGAAATGAGTGACAAATAATGGCTTCTTTAATTTGCTTCCCTTCTTTATCTTTGGCTTCTAGCTTATTGTCCATAATTAAGCAGGATCATGTTATTATGTGTACTACTTAATGCTCTTGTTCTTCAATTAAACCATAATAAGAGTTTAAAATGAACCAGATCTGCCTATGAGAAACTGAATCAATTGATTCTTTAGTTAGTCAAAAAATGG
Source organism: Tillandsia fasciculata (assembly GCA_029168755.2). NCBI lineage: Eukaryota > Viridiplantae > Streptophyta > Magnoliopsida > Poales > Bromeliaceae > Tillandsia > Tillandsia fasciculata. Next base: position 17,911,020 of record CM054948.1, read on the forward strand.
GCCCTCTCCCTTTGCTTTGGTCGGGTGGCGCGACTCTTCTCTCCCTCAGCAGTTCATGCATTTGATGCATTTCGCATCATGATAACAGCGATACGCGCGTCGGTGTACAAATTCAACCAAATAATGGCTCTCTCATCTTAAGATGGCTAGGTGTGAACTTTTGATTCCTGGCAGAAGTTCTTACTGCTGTATATATATATATATCTGTACACATGAGTTTTGATATTCTTAAGTTGTCGATTAGTACTGTAACTAAATATCAATCTCTGCCACATATATACTTCTTTGGTGGCATATATATATATATACTGCCCTTTGTTACAGTAACTAATTAATTACTAGAATTGAACAACACTTAATAATGCATCGAATCTTCGCGTCGAATCGCGACCTCGATCATCAGAAATAAAGGGAGAGGACCGGAGATTATATAGTTTTCAGATTGTCAGATCATACCAAGAGAAGAATCTTGAGAGGGCGCATGGCCAGACTTCTGAACCGCGCTGTCGAACAGTATTAATTCTTAGTATATAAAGAGAAAAACAAGAAATCTGATAAGATTTCTGTGGTTGATGATCACCATGAAAGACAAATTTAACATACATATAAATATATATATATATACATATAGTCAAATACTGTACTACATGCATTCACACAAGTGGATACAAACATACATAGTTTGTGAGTATTCTTCATTAAGAAAGATTATGATGATGATGATGAGTATCAAATCTACTGTCATATCCCCAACTAACCCCAATGAGCTTTATATCTTTCCCTCCATCTCTCCAAACTCAAATTATAATAATAATAATAATAATCCTCTAAATTGTTTGCTCCTCCTCTCACACTACACTATTATATTAATCTAAGCCCTTTTTGCTACAACTAAAGGTGACTTATACCCCAATCCATTGCATTGCAAGAACACCAAGGGTGCTTGCTTAAAACTCACTTAATTGTTTTCACTTTCCTATAGCTACCCATTCTATCTCTCTCTCTCTCTCTCTATTGTGTTTTCTCTCCAACTAACTTCATTTTCAAGCATATATATATATATATATTCATGTTGCATATAATCTAAACCGCAACTTCTTCCCCCTCTCCGTCGATTCGATTCGCTTCGGTCTCTCTTCGTATTCGGGGGGACGCTGATATCGAGGAATGGGACGGCATTCGTGCTGTCTCAAGCAGAAGCTAAGGAAGGGCTTGTGGTCTCCTGAGGAGGATGAGAAGCTCTACAATCACATCATCAGATATGGTGTTGGGTGTTGGAGCTCTGTACCAAAATTAGCAGGCACATATTACCTATCTCTTTATCACTCACTCTCTCTTTTATTATCTATAAATATATGTATACAAACTTACTATATATATACTCTCTCTCTCTCACTTACTAGTGCTCTCTTTTCAATCTTCATTGCATTAGTGCAGGTCTACAAAGATGTGGAAAGAGTTGCAGGCTGAGGTGGATTAATTACCTAAGGCCTGATCTTAAGAGGGGGAGCCTCTCGCAGCAGGAGGAGGATTTAATCATTGCCCTTCATGAGATTCTTGGCAACAGGTGAAAATTCTTGTTCAATTTGCAAGTCTGTAATGACTTGTCCTCATGACTGCCACAATTTGTATTCAAATTCCGTTTTCGTATTCAGGTGGTCTCAGATCGCGTCTCAGTTGCCCGGCCGGACCGACAACGAGATCAAGAACTACTGGAATTCGTGCCTCAAGAAGAAGCTTCGCCAGCGCGGGATCGACCCGTCGACCCACAAGCCGCTTCTGATCGACACGTCGGAAGCAGAAGCTCAGGAAAAGAAGCCTGCATTCGATAACACTGGCAGCATTGCCAGCGCTCCTTCGATCGAGCATTTTCTGTCGAAACCGCTCTTCGATCCTTTTCCACTAACCGAATTCCCCGATCCGAGTGCAATTATCAATGCAAGCCTTTACTACAGCCAAGTTCAGCAAACTTTTCGGGATTTCGATCAGAATTGTACAGTACCCGGATCGGGATTCTGCGATTACAGCAGTGTTTTGGATGTCTCAGAGAATTACGGGTGCTACGGCGAGAGCTCCAGTAACAGCAGTAACCTGAACTGCAACAGGGGGACAGAAGGGAACAATAATGTGATTGAGAATGAGGGGTTGATTTGGGCTTCTGACAGTAAAATGGAGTCATTTGGCCAGTTACATTTGGATGGTGAGGAGATTTTTGAAAATAAGTTCAGTGCTGAATGTTACAGTAGCTCAATGATAGGATCACTTTCACTTTCGCAGGATAATTCCGATGCCGCCTTCGTTGTACCTCAAGCAGCATTGGCAAATGAATTCAATTTGGATTTTCTTTGAAATTCTGCATTGTAAACTCTCTTTCTCTTTCTCTCTTTCTCTCTTTCTCAAGTTTTGAATGTGGTGGAAATTAAGAATGTGAGAGATTAGAGATGGTCCTTTTTTTGGCCTGTATTTTTACTTTTGTTTTGAATAAAGAAGTAGATGAGAGAATAATGTTCTTAAAAAGTCACTGATTACAATAAATTTTGTTTTATTTTGTAGTAAATGTTGAATTTTTTTTTTTTTTTTTTTTGCTGTCACACTGTTTTCAGACAGATTTTCTTCTGAATCTATCAACTTCAGAGGATTATTATTCTCTTGTTCTCTCTCTCTCTCTATCTTTCTAGAAAATCTGGTAGAATCAGAGAAAAGTTTTCCAAATTATGAACTGCAATTTAATTTTTAAACTTTGTTTTTGAATTTAAATTGTGATTTGGTATGCATATATACTCATTTTAATGCTCTCCAGGTGAAGAAGTTCAAAGTATTCTCAAATGCCCCCATTAGTAAAAATTCATTCAAATTGGATGTAAACTTATTATTCGATGATGAGCGATGTTCATAAGTTTAACAAAATTTTTTAAATAAAAAATTAATCAAATAAAATTAAGTGATAGGTCCAACATTTAATAATTTTTTTTTTTTTAAAAAAAAAGATCATACTATAAGCTGTAAAATGAAAAAAGATATATCCTAAATAATTTTGAAAAACAGCATGCATTAATATATTCCCCAAGAAGGAAAAGTAGAGGGTAAAATTGTCATTTCATCAAGTTAGCTAGTGTTTAGCTCTCTTTTTAGCTGGGTAGGGGTGTTAGTAATAAATTCATCTATTTAGAGGGGTATACGTAATATTTTAGACTCTTTGTAAGGACATGAATTAAAGTTTTAATATTGCTCTTTTTAAAAGGGTGCACACTTTATATTTTGAAAAGTAATAAATTCATCTATTTAGAGGGGTATATGTAATATTTTAGACTCTTTGTAAGGACATGAATTAAAGTATTAATATTGCTCTTTTTTAAAGGGTACACACTTTATATTTTGAAAAAAGAACAAAATATTATTGGTACACTTCAAATGGAATATAATATAAAATATACGGATAGCATTATTTATTTTGTTTCATATATAATGAGATCAATCTTAAGGGAATGTTTGGTTTGCGTAATCTGTCAAGAATTATTAGAAATTCACGGCCAATTATTGTATTAGTGTAATGTACTTAAGTTATTCAGTTTGAAATATTTTATTTTGAAAGGAATAGAATTTTTTTAAAAAGAAAAAATCTTATTAATTATGATGAAGATGGGTATATTTTATTCAGAAATATTTTAACACTCTCAAAATTTAAAATAATCCAATATAAAAAATATAAAAGGATTAAAATTTTTTAATCCGACTATAATATTTTGAGTGGTGGTTAGGTGTAAAAAGTTAAAAAAATTAAGCGTGTTGAGCTAAAATAATTTTAAGATGAGTAACTTCATATCACTTGAAACTTTTAAGTGTGATTGAGCCTGACGAGAATTGAAAATTTAAAATAGTCCTACATAAAAAATATAATAAAATTAAAATTTTTTAATCCGATTATAATATTTTGCGTGGTGGCTAGACGCATCCAAGAGTTTAAGAGAGTTAAGCGTGTTAGAGTTAGAATAGTTCTAGTATTGATGAGCTCATAAAAAGCATAACCATAAAATAAATTTCAAAATTTCCAAACTACTTTTGAAAATCACCTAAACCTTATCACAAGTTCCAAATTGCCATCATGGTAGTGAGAAAGCCATGTCACTTTTTTTTTTGTGTGTGTGTGTGTGTAATTTATCTAAATTTTGTACTCATAAATTATCTGTAATACAAAGGCCAGTTGCTGCTTGGTCCCCTATCATTAAAATGCGAAAGATTCTCTTATATTGAAATAAACTAAAATATCTTCTATGATCCAAATCAAACCCAACAATGAGGACAAGCAATCTTTGATTATTAAAATGTTTCCTGAATCCACATACAGCAATCTGGCAATGCATCTCTATCCATTTACTTCTCGATTGTCGGTGAATGCCGCCACACATCAAATAGAGTGAATCTTTTTTCCTCAGCAAGTTTGTTGTCGGCTACAACATGTATTGGGCGCGTCGGCTACGGTGACTTTTTATCTTTTACTGCTGCTCCATGAAAAGAGAATCGGTCGTGAGATTATCGAGCACACTATAACCCACATAGCACAAAAGTACAGCGAAAACAAGAATCTTTCGTAGATGAAAGTAGACGAGAACGATTGTAGAAACAAGCACGAAAATAACTAAATAAATAAAACGAATAAAAAAATACAAGGACACAAGATTTATATGGTTCGACCACGGCAAGACCACTTCAATGCGTTATTCGATTAATTCACGATACAAAAGTATAAGAAGTAGAATTGGACTACAAGAAAATCTCTCACAAAGGCTGATTTTTTAATAAAATCCTAAAAAATTAAAAGATGAATCACAAGAGTTAATATAACTCTAAAAATTTAATTCTAATAAAAAACGATCTCTACCGTCCATCCGAGTCGTCGATATCTTTTTATTTTAAGAAATTTCTAAATCATTCCTAATCTTTAGGAAGAAGATTGAATAAGATTAGGATGAAATCCATATCGACTCGAAACATGATTCTACATAATCCAACCCTCCATGCATTCGAGTAAATTCGATCGATTTCTCGATCGAGATTGTTTTTGAATTAATGTCGCAGATCGAAAGAAAAGAATCGAGTTTGGTGTGGATTGTATCTTCTCTTGATCCTTTTTGGGCTACAACATGAGAGTTTTGATTGAGTTTTGCTTAGACTCTTTCTTATTCCCTTATCCTACATCTATCTATATAAAATTAGCACTTACCTACTCTAAAACTCTTCTTCAACAACTACTCATTCCACAAGTGTGCATTGGCACAAGTAATGAACTTGAAGGATACAAAAATTACCGCTTGTCGGAAACCGCTTTCATTTGGTTTCTTTTAAAAGGTGTGAATCACATGAATCATTCTTATAAAAGTTGTGAAAAAAAAAAAAAAAAAAAAAAAAATAAGCACCTCCTCCTCCTCTAACCACCTATATATTTTGGCACCTCATGCATCACATTGTTTTTTTTGAGAGGTCTAATGAAACACATGACATTAAATGAGCCCACGGCGGCGTCGAAAATGAAAGGCCTGCAACCATCATTGCCATTTTCTAATGACAAGTCCCCTGCACCAATAAATATTAATTTTGTACTTTAAAAGGAATTAATTGTACTAACTTTGCTGTTTCTTCTTGGACTTGTTTTTCGTGCAATTTTGCTACTAATCGATCATACAGCGACCTTTCTCGCGCACACGTGATGGGCCTAATGAAGAATTCTTGCTTCGGCTAAGTATAATTTTTGCTACATAATTAGGACATGTTATTTTAGCTAATGTGTTGCTCGTATTCTTGATTGAGACAAGTTTTTGTCTCTGTTAGCAACGAGCGCACAAACCAAACAAAATCAATCGGCGATCACGACACAAAAGTAAATACAAAAAATATACGATAGAAAAATAACACACAGATTTATGTAAATTTTTTTTTGCAGAATAAAAAACTACAGACAAAAGAAAAGAATTTACTATATCGGAACAAAAGGAATACAAAATTTTTAATGATCGTACAATCGTCCGAGCCCTCCGCTTCCACCACAGGCATTCTTGAAATTTGTCGTCGCACCGCGAAGCCGTCGACGAACCAAAATCATAACATCGAAGCGATTTCAAATTTCTGAGTCACATCTAACGGTCCGAAAAGAATTTTTCAATTCTCAAGAAAAAATAAAAAAGACAAACAAATGGCAACTAATTAAGTTCCACGAAAGGATGATATGGTGACCTAATGATCTACAAATATTCCCTAGTTTTCTTACAACATAGGTGATGTTCTTCTGCGCCGAGCACAAAATGAGGGAAGATAAACTCGAGATTAATTAATTAGCCCACAACAAATCAGTCCAGTGTGCACCAAGAAAGTGATCTGAGGCTATTTGCTGCTGGGTTTTTTTTTTTTTTTTTTTTTTTTTTTTGAGAACATTTCATTCAAAGGAATGATGGATTAAGCTACAAACAGAGACAACGGGATATGGATTAAGCTACAAACAGAGACAACGGGATCTCAAAAAAAAAAAAAAAAAAAAAAAACTTATACAAAGCCCGCAGGACACGAAACGCAGCAACGGCCCCACAGTTTCCTGAACGAACGAGCATCCGTCAACACAGCGTTCGGAGGTCGCTTTTCTGCTCGAAAATTCTCTGATTTCTTTCCAACCACACTGCCCGCCCACCAAGTAGCCGTAATAGTCCACAGAGCAAAACGCCCTGCAGCACCACCCAACAAAGCATAGACTTTCCAGAGCCTGCAGGCGGAAGAACAACGCCTAATGAACAATTTGTTTGGGAGAAGACTTAGCAGGATAGCTTTAGTGCTAGGGCACCCCATGAAGAGGTGGTCCACGGACTCGCACTCCTCTAAGCAGAAGTTGCAGTTCACCTCACCGTTCCAGCCTATTTTATGAAGGTTCTCTTTGGTGCGCACCCTTCCTCTTAGAATAAGCCAGAAGAAGATCTTAACTTTCAAGGGGGCTCTGATCGTCCATACTCGGTCGAAGAATCTCCCCCTTATACCCCCGTCTTGCAGAAACTTATAAACCGACTTGACGAAAAAGTTGTCGGAGTTAGACCACCTCTATCTAATGCCATCTTAGAATAGATTACTGACTGCATTTGGTTGTTACTTACTGCAGAAACTTTTCTCTACACAAAAACAGGGGGGAAAAAAAAAGTTACTGCTGAAACCTGCAGTTGATTTTGTTAGGATTTAGTTAGAATTGTAGTTGAAATCAAGTAGGATTAGGATAAGTATTTATGTATGTTGGAAATAAATTAATTAAAATTTAAATATTAATTAGAGTAGAAATCTAATTGAATTAGGATTAGGGCGCGTTTTAGTTGAACTTTATATATAGTTTTTGGTGGATTAATTTGTGGAGTAGCCTGGTCTAGTACACAGTGCTTTTGAGGGGTGTAGGCTGAAGGCTTGGTGGTCCATGCCAAAGAGAAAAGCATGGGCATGAGTTGAATGCACCTAGTGCCGGGGTGCATAGAGAGACAGAGAGTGTAGTCTTTCTGAGTTTATATAAGATGAGAAAAGTGTGAGAGAGATTCAGAAAGAGAGCTCGAAATGAAGCTATTTTGTATAGAAGAGAAGTCAGATGTAACCCTCTCTTGATTAGTGAATCTCATATTTCATCTGTATATTTTTCTATTTGGTTTTCTCTTTTTTGTGGTTGTGCCCGCTTTTGCTAAGTGGACCGATTTATGGTGAAAATCTGATTTGATACTTTTGTTGCAGAATCCCAACAACTGGTACCAGAGTGAGTATCGAATCAACAGCAGTTAGTATTAGAGCCAGTTGCGAATTCTCAAAATCTGGCAATAGGGTGAGTACCAGATTCCCAATAGAATTCTCCATCAAATGAATGCGCTGATCTTGAATATATTTTGGATTTCATTCTCCACCAACAGTGTCACGCCCCGATGTTCTTTTTATAAATTCTTTTTTAGGAAAGTTAGTGAATTACTAGGTACACATACAACCGCAACAACACAATAACAACTAACATAAGGGCAAATAATGAAACACTAATAATCTACAAATGTCCGCAATTATGAATCAACTAAAAGAAATAAATTAATTAATAGTTAATGAGTTAATAAAATAACTGAATAAACTAATGCAATATGAACAAATACAGAAAAAGTGATAAACTAGTCATCCATAGATCACAACTCGGGACACCACTATCTAGTACCATCCTCATGCATCGTCCTGACACTCACCTCTTGTATCACTTGTTGTGCGGGCGCGGGGTTGGGGGCTGGGGGCAGGGTTGGCGGGGGTGTTTCCTCATGCACCGTCCCGACACTCACCTCATGTATCACTTGCAAGTTGGGGGGGAGGGGAGAGAAACCAATCTGAGATTTTTCAGTTGGTATCACAAGCCGACGAAAGCAAGCTGTGCTAATTGGTAAACAAGAGATGTAATAATCAATTGTATAAAATGATACATCAATTGGTAAACAAGAGATATAATAATCAATTGTATAAAATGATACATCAAGTACAATAGAAATAATAATTGAAAATAAAAGGACAATATTCAATAGAAATATACGTAACCGCTACTGTAACAAGATAAAGAATGCTAGTATGCATCAATCAGACGAACAATCCAAATATATCCAATCATCCGCCATGTTGGTCTAATGATCTCAAGCAAAGCCACCTCTTGCTCACTTATTTGGCATGCAACCCCACTGCTGCATAGGGCTCACGGGTTGAATATACGACCATTCTTTTAGAAAAGATCACCCTCTTGTGGTGGATCAGACCGTTGGTGTACGTGAAATACTAATGAGCCGTGGCAATCGATACAATATACTTAATAACCAACTGTTGGTAGATAGCCAAAAAAAAAATCCACAAGAAGCAACGGACCACTCGGGTCAACCGTATCTCAAAGATATCACAATATTATCAAACAATCAGATCAACCAGATAATAGTCCTCTACTATAATCATGTAATAGATATCTAGGTGTCACCGATCACAAGGTCAATCAAAATATACAAGTTATGGAATAAAATCCAATCAAAAACGCAGTACCACTTTACAACTAAATCATAATAAACATAGATAATCAATAAGTATAGAGCAAACAAACTATGAAGTCTAGTGGTGTACAAAGTGCTCGATAGATATCATATAATCAGGGGGAAGTGAAAGGGAAAGAAATCAACAAGCAGGCATCACTATACCGACTTTGAATTGAAGCACCTACTTGTTTACTGACTATTTGAGTTTGCGACTTTGCCAAAGCCTCTATATGCCAAAAGAACGTAGACATAAACACCGAGTGTTAGTAAAAACTCCTATGTGTCTACTAAACCAATCAACACGTCCATAACACACCAAATTCCACCGTAATATACTCGAAATATCGGTTTATCAAATCGACTTTCAAAACGAGCGTGACACTATGTCACCAATAACATGAATCGATGTGATAGGAAATGGTTTTTTTAACCGATTCCTAAATTTTGCCAAAACCATCACCTAGCCCATTGAGACCTCCAACTAACTTCTTAGAGCACCTTGAGACATACCGTAGGTCCCTTTAGACCACCCTCTATCTCAAAGTACACCAAATTTGGTGTTGGGATAGCAGCACACGAAGTGCACACCTACAGAGGTCCTATTCCCAAACTAGACTTTCACGGATTCCAACGTACGTTGATTTTGGCATAGATATCGGCGGAAGGTAGAAACACCCACGCTAGTTGACTTCAACAAGCAAAAACCCTTCGAAACATATCCTACCAATTTCGGTGTTCAAGTGCACAAACAGTGTGTTGAAACTACAGAGTTTCCACTCGACAAATCCCAAAGTTGTTGTTTTCAGTAATAGGACAACACACTACCACATGATTACCCTCAAAGAGTCATTTCTACTTGAAAAGTGAGTACGACAGGGCTCCGGCTGACAACAAGTATGACCGCACACTACAAACCCAACGTTAGGCCAAAAAGGCCCAACACAGTATTCCAAGCACCACTTTGGTGTTGGAATGCACGCCAACGGCTTCGCAATGCGACGATAAAATTTGGAAAAGGAAATTGGATGTTTGTGGTGGAAGCGGAAAGTTTAGGACGATAGGCCCGAGCTCGAAACCCACCACTGACATTGGATGGGGGGTGCGGGGGGCTTTGTCCCTTGCGGTACGGATCGTATCTGTTAAGAATATTTCGTTGTCTTTTTTTTTGCCCTAAAGATCGAGCGATAAAAATAAAGAGAACATTTTTGTATTCCCTTTTTTCATTTAGTAAAACCCCCTCTTTCGCATGTGATTTTTTTTTCCTGCAAAGATTTTTTTATGTAAATCTTTGTGTTCTTACTTTGTCATTCATTTGAGATTTGCTTTTGTGTAATAATCGCCTATTGATTTCGTTTTCGCTTGTACGCTCGTTCTAACAAGTAAAACTATATTTTAATCCCTCAAACTTTTGAATTTATTACTGAGTCTCCACCGACACACTCAAAAGTTTCACACGATTTAGTATATAAATTATTGCACCTTTTGCTAATAGACCCCGATAAATTTTTATCACTCAATCTTTCTCTGAATTTCACAAAAGTTGAAACAACGCGTTCCCCACTGAGTCTACTATCATAAAAGTCTTTCCACTCACCAAAACTCCGATATTTCTCACCGACTCTACTCTTCGCAAAATACTTCTTATTCTCATTTTGCAAGAATTGCATTTTGGTTTTTCATACTTTGAGTTTCTTACCAAGAACTTTGCATGAATTTTTGCATACAATTTGACACATAAAGATGTCTGTCTTTTACCGAAAATCTATTTTCTCAGTTCATAAATTCAACAAACCGGCCCTACTACCATGACTTCCGACACTACCAGATCTTGAGAGTGCTATTTTTGTTTCACTAAAAACTATTTCGCTTTACAGAAATAGCCGTCCTTTCTAAGTTTTATTTATTCTTAAAACTTTATTTCTCGGAACAGATTCCAGTTTGTTCATCATCAAATGGACATAAGCATCCTAGTCTAGATTAGATGCCCTTGTCCTCTACTTTAATTGATTGATATAAAAACACTCCAACTTAAGAAACCAATTACTTCTTTGCAACCTTCCATGGCATAAAACACGTGCATCGAAATGAATTAAGGAATTATTAAACATCCAACCCAAATGATTACAGGGAGACTAAACCACATCATAATTGAAACATGGAGATAACATCCGCATCATAATTGAAACAGGCAGAAAACATCAAAACAATTAGCGTCATTGTTAGCAACGAGCGCACAAATCAAACAAATCTTAATGCGACAACCACACAAATATAGATCTCAAAAGCACGATAAAAACAAAACACACAGATTTACATGAAAATTTCTTTGCAGGAAAAAGACCACGGGCGAAATAGAAAAGTTTCACTATGTAGAAAAAAGGGAATACAAAAGATTCTTGATCGTACAATTACTTCGCTCGATCTTTCTCTAGGGCAAACAAAAAGAAAAGAGGGTTTTTCCTTAGCGGATCCGATTCGTACTGCAGGGGGTGGGTGGGGGCGGGGGGAGAGGCGGCCTGAGCCCTCCGCTTCCACCACTGACATCCATTTTTTCTTTCTCAAAATTTTACCAAATTTGTCGTCGCACCGCGAGGCCATCGGCGAACCAGAAACTCAAAATCGAAACGATTCTGATTTCGAGTCACATCTAACAAATCATGAGGAGTATGAGTGTATTTTGAAATTAGGATTTTGCGAGAGAAATATTCTGTACACCACTTTGATTATAATGGAAGTTTTCGCTCCGTCTTCGCCCGTGGACGTAGGCCAGTGGCGGAACCACGTAAAATTTGTGTGTTTTATTTTCCTTCTCTCTTTCTCGATTCTCTTTTGGTATTTTCGTGTCCAACAAACTAGATCTTTTCTATTTTTGTCATAACAAACTGGTATCAGAGCCGGATTGTTTGTTTGGGTATTCAAGGCATCGACAAAATTTGAGATCGATAAGTTTGATCGCTCCAACAGTTTCGCTCTACAGCATCGCTCTACAGCAAGTTATCGTTCTGATGCAGCAGAAGTTGCAAAAGGCGTAACTGGAGAATGAGAAAATTGACACTTCAGAGAACCCCACGGTTTTGCTCATTAAGTCAAGCGACCAAATTCAAGAATTATGTATATTTGGTTTGCATGTGCAGCAGCACTTTCAGGAGTTTTTAAGATTTTGGTGGAGAAGACAAAAAATTCAAACCAAGGTAGAGATTATTAAATATATCTCGAATTCTAAAACCGAAAAGTTTTCTTACCTTATTATATTTTGGTTATCCAATTAAGATAAATTTGAATTATATAATCTTATTAAGATAATTCCTAATTGTATTAGCATTTAGCCACTATTATAAATATATTATTATTTCTCTCAAATATATATATATATATATATATATATATATATATATATATATATATATATATATATATATTATTATTCTATTAATTTATTAATTTAGTGATGAGAAGGAGCATGAATATATTTTAAAAATAAAATTTCATGAAAAAACATATTTTGTACACCACTTTGATTATATAAAATATAAAAATTTTCACTCCGTCTTCGCCCGTGGACGTAAGCTAGTAGCCGAACCACGTAAATTTTATGTGCTTTATTTTTATTATCTCTTTCTCGATTCTTTTTTGATATTTTCGTATCCAACGAACTAAATCTTTTCCATTTTTGTCATAACACTGATTCACATAATTAATAGCACTTCAGGACAAGCGATGTTCCATCGTTCCATAAGTGGCCAACTTGAATCATTTGTACTGAATTAGAGCATCTGCGACTAAACACAGGTTTCTCCAAAGAAATATACAAAGGATTCTCCAATAGTTCCAATACAACACCCAAGATAACTCAACAGTTAAATATCCAAATAAAGCAGTGTTTGGCCACGCAGCGTGCAGTGCATCTTCAGCTTCTCCCTTGCAGACGATTAAAATGAAAACGTTATAATAATATTGTCAGAGTTTGACATAGTGTAGTTCAGATTAGATCCTCTTAACACTGTCACCCTGAAGAAGAACGACGCCCTCGCTCATGAGAGTAGCAAGAGCATTGCGCAGCTGTTGAAAAAGAAAAAAAAATTCCGAATGTTAGTTCTTGATTTGATCCAATTCCCCCAAGAAATGCTTGTTTGCCAACTTGGAGAACTTACATCATTTTGGGTGACTTCTACTGAACTTTGCTTCTTCAGCTCTTCGAGCAACTGCATGATCAAACATACATTGTTCAGTTTACCTTTGGATATAAAGCACAATTTAAATGTTATAGTTGGAATAATAAAAAGTTTTGTTACATCTCTTAGGTAAGCAGAGGGTCCGCCAAGCTGCATTTTCTCCATAATGAGGTTACGAGTTGCCGCTACTAGATTTTCGCGCCTCATCCTTTCACTTGCAGATATTCCAGTCATGATCAGATCCATGTCGATCGTCCCTTTTTTGAAGAATCAAATCTTGTAAGCGATTGCAGCAGATTGATTTGTGGCAAAATGGAAAATGCCATGAAATATTTGGGGTATTTTACCTGTTGAATGATCAGTAGCTGACTGCTGTAAAGCAACTTCAAGCAATCTAAATGCCTCTCTAACATCTCGTAGCTCGACCTGCGAATGCGATCACGGTGTTTTATTTTATTTTTGATCAAAAGACATTTATGAAAGAAAATTTAATGGCCAAAATGCGGCAAAACATCTTCTAATTCACCCTTCTGACATATTAGTACATATATATTAACCAATTTGGTCTATCAAGGAAAATGATGTAGAGGCACAGTAATGAAAAATAGCAGTCTGCGGGGCTAATATATAGGTTTCGAATATCCGGGTGGTAAAGTTAAAAATCATGAAATTTACCGGCGGTTTCGTGCACTTTGTAGCCAGATATAATCCAAAGATCATTAAAATGAATGCACAAACAAATTGTTCCTACCCATTCTGAGAACCGCATTCGAGCTAACGCTTCACTAAGACGAATCAAGCTCTCAATTTGCCTGGCTGTTGCTGTAATCACCTGGCCGAGAAAAAAAAAAAATATAAGAAATTGCAAAGATCTCAGCTAAGTGTTCAAATGTGCTAAAAATGCAGATTTGTAGAGGGTGGTGAGGTTCACTAACCTTCTTCCTGCTTCCTGGGGTGTTACCTCGTCTCCTCATATCAACATAGCCGCGCGTTAATTCTTCTGCAGCTTCATCAGATATCTGTGGATGAATGTGCTTCCTCGCATAGCTAATGTATGCAACTAGCATAGGGAGATCCAGCACATCTTGCACTACAGTCTAATAAAAAAAAAAATCATCAAATAATCGGTATAAGCAAACACAAAGGGCGATCTGTTTAGCCCAATTGGAGCTTCTACAGAAGTGCTGTTTGACTATAGCTGTTAGTTAACAGAACTAAAAACTTTTTTATCATAATCTCCTACACAGCTTCTCGCTGCAGCAAAAATAGAAGCTTCAAATCGGCAAGAGCTCGTTTTAGTTTTTCACTACAGGAAAATTTCAAGATAATTTGTTAGCCAAAATCTTGTTACTGAAAGCTTCCGCATTTTGCTATAGGCACGCTGTTCCAGTAAGCCAAGACAGACAAGCACTAACTTAATAAGTTTATGAGTAACAGCTATCCACAGTAGTAAATTCCAGCTTCATAGCATGTTCCATTTTAAAGAACATTATCTTCACCAGACGCATCTTTGCAAATATTTGATCATGCAATCCCGAGTATTCTTATTTTTATCATGCATTTTGTAAGTATTCTCTGAAAGGCTGTAGCTGTCAGCAATCAACTCGAACAAAGAACTGTGATGCAACAGAAAGAATTTCAATAAAATGAATTCTTACCTCTGGATTTTGAAAATGTAATGAAACAACATGCTTCGCTAGACGCCTATCTGTCTGTTCATCAGGCTTGTCCAATATCAAGTAAATTAGGTCGAACCTATTTAAGAAAGAGACAATGTACTAATTCAATACTTTGGAAATAAATTGCATATGGTCTGGTCTGTTTCTCATAGAGGCGTCAGCATACCTAGAAAGCAGAGTAGGAGGAAGGTGGATGTTGTCAATCACTGAGAGCCGAGGGTTATAGCGTGATTCACTTGGATTTGCGCAAGCTAATACTGAGGTCCTTGCATTTAAGGAAGCAATAATCCCGGCCTTTGCAATTGATACTGTTTGCTGCTCCATAACCTGCAACAGTTGCACCAACGAAATTGATACAAGTGAGGGTAGTGACATAAGGATATCATCAAATTCACATAAAAAAGAAAAGCGCAACAAAAAATTTCGAAAAAGGAAGTGAAAATTGCCGAAGCATCTTCGTGGTAAATGATAATGACCTCATGCAGCATGCTCCGTGCATTATCCGACATCTTATCAAACTCATCAATGCAGCAAATGCCTTGATCACTCAATACCAATGCCCCACTCTCCAGAACCTGAAAATATTCATCAAAAAGATCAAACACAAAAAAACTCGAATATCTTTCGTTTTTATAGTCATCAAAATTCAGCGAGTAACATACGGTTTCGCCTGTCTCTGGATCCTTTGTGACATAAGCTGTCAAGCCAACAGCAGAGCTTCCTCTTCCACTGGTGTAAATTCCACGTGGCGACAGCTTATGCATGTATTGAAGCAGCTGGGATTTACTTGTTCCAGGATCTCCCACAAGTAAAATGTTTATGTCCCCTCGGAAGCTAGCCCCCGAGGGAAGCTTCAAAGCATTCCCGCCGAAAAGCTAAATCAAGAAGATTCAGTGGAATAAAATATCAGAAAAATAATTTCTGAACAGTATAAAATGCTCATAGCTAAAAATTTAAGACCTTACCCGAATTACATATCATTTTGAAACGGTTACCTAAACTTTTTATAATTTTAATCTTACTACCTCGCATTTCGTTATGTTCGATTTCAAAAAATTTCATCAAGTTCTGTCTAAACTTGACAGTTCCCATCAAACAAGTTATATAACACTCCAAGAAATGAATGCTCTGTTAGGGTACAAAATATTCCGTCTTACAGATCCTTAAATTCTGAGAGAGAGAGAGAGAGAGAGAGAGAGAGAGAGAGAGAGAGAGAGAGATACTTAAATCAAACATACCGCCAAGTTTGGTAGTAAAACAAAATATTTTCAAGTTCGTGCAGTCATAGGCGTTATAGTTCAAGTAAACTCTGTGCATTTTTATCTTATTTATTTGGAATTGATGTCTCATGTGTAAATTGAGTTGTTTTGAACAAAAAGAGAAAATTTAAGAAACCTGGCAAAGAAGGCCTCTTTTCACATCATCCAACTCCCATATGTTCGGAGCTAGAGATCTGGTTAGCCTGTCATAGATATCCGGCAACTTTGAGAGTTCTTTTAATTTCTCAACCTGTATAACTCAAAAGAAAAAAAGAAGAAAAAATTAGACTCAATAAAGAGTAAAACAGCATCGTTAAAACCAAATTTCCACTCAAGGCCATAAGATAAGGTAGTGGAGATTAAGCAAAAAACCTTATCTTGGTAGCCAGGCATTTCATCGCCACCAGCCTTACGGGTTGAAGAGCCATTATTATTGCACTCCATGGGGTCCTCAATGTGCAGCCTCGACTTGTCAGTTTTCTTTAAGTGAAGGCAATCAATGTACGTCTGCACAACAGAGAAAAAAGGAAACCAAGTACATCATCTTCAAATTCATCATCATTAAACCATATCAGGCTATTATACATATATACAATGAAGATCACATTAAAGTGCAAGGCATATTTATACCCTGAATATGGATTTAACTGTCCTCTGAGTAGGCCCAACTCTAACACTCATAGCTCTATATATTCCAGTAATCTGCAAGGAAAGGGCAAGCGTAAAAAGAAAATAAAAATACCATTTCAACAAGGAAAAGAGGGGCAAAAAAAAAAAAAAAAAAAAAAAGAAAGAGAAAATACATAGACATCATCTGAAAATTGTTTCCAACCTCAACTCTGTCTCCAGGTTTCCCAACATCTACAAGCTTGTCATGCATCAAAATGCTAACAGTGTGTGGCGTTCCTCCTTCCGGGATCTCGTCTGGCGTTTCCTGCAACTTTACGATTTGTTTGTCCGCGAATCTGGTTTTTTTTAAAAAAAAAAAAATTTAAAACATATCTGTAAGCAATAGCTCTTCTCTTCGTCATGAACAATATTATCATGTGGACAAGAAATAAACACCTGCATCGATTGTGGACGAGCGTCATGGAATTCATGGCCAAGCATTCCTGCCTTCCGCATCTGGTCGGCTCGCTGATTCGTCCTAAGCAAATGAAAAGGTCATAGCCCATGAATTGCACCGGAAAGCACGAGTTATATAAGAGTAGATTTGAACGAATGTCTTAGTAAAGAGAAGAATACGAGTCTCAAGCTCCTTAAGGTAGCAAGGTATTATCAGAGTTCCCTAGATGCAGCAAAAAATTGGAGCTTAATCTCAGCAGGAAGCTTCTATTCTAGATCAATGATATAAATCTGGCATCTGGACACAGGACAAATTTCTAATGCACTCTTCCTTTCGTGTTCTGCTTTAGATTTTTAGTAATGGTAATGCAACATTTATAAGGTTAATCTAAAGATAGAAAATAATGCACAACTAGAAAACACTATAGAGCTCAATGATTCACGAAAAGTGTCATTTTATCTCATGAAACTCACAAATAATGCTTGAAGTAAAGAACTAAACCTGCACTACTTATCTAGTAAAATGACGATCGAGTCTAATGTACTCTTCCTTTCGTGTTCTGCTTTAGATTTTTAGCAATGGCGATGCAACATTTATAAGGTTAATCTAAAAATAGAAAATAATGCACAACTAGAACACACTATAGAGCTCAATGATTCACGAAAAGTGTCATTTTATCTCGTGAAACTCACACATAATGCTTGAAATAAAGAACAACTAAACCTGCACTACTTATCTAGGTGTAAAACGTAAAGAGCAAAATGGCGATCGAATTAGCAATCATTAATAGTTCAATAAGAAGAAGTTATTTACCTCTATCCACCAAGATTGGTTCTGAATAATACCCACAGACGAGGCAGCGAAACACCGCTTCCTTGACCTCCGGTATGATCGAGCTGCAGCGGATGATCATCCCCTTCACCGACACCATCTTCTCAATGTCTACAAATAGTAAATCCCCAATTCAAATTGATTCCGTTCTCGTAATCAATATAGATCATCGTTACTTATTTTGAAACGGGCACCTGATTTTACTGCAGAACCTTAAATTCCTTAAAATTTTCTCTTTTTTTTTTAAAAAAAAAACAACAAATTGTGAGAAAAATGCCGTCGAAATCTCACCTGAGGGATTGAGATTCCGCATGCAAACCGAGGACCTGAGATTGAAGATCCGGGTCTGGATATGCTTCTCGAACAAGGGGTCGATCCTGGCGACGAGATCCATGAGCACGATGTCGAAGATGGCGAGCACCTCGAGCGGGTACCTGACCATCTTGCCGTAGAGGTCGGGATCGTAGTCGAACACGTGGTGTGCGTCGACGTCGAGCGACTCCCCGCCCTCCAGCTCCATGATCCGGTGCACCTCCCGCATGTACCTGCCCTCCTCCATCACCGCCGACGCGTCGTCGCCGTTGTTGCCGTTGTTGTTGTCGGGCTCGCGGAAGTGCCGCAGGAACCGCAGGATCGCGGCGTTAACGTCCTGCACGCTGATGCTGGTGCCCCAGACGTAGACCGGGGTGGTGTCGGCGTCGTCGGCGAAGGCGGCGTCGTCGCCGGCGTCGGAGGAGGAGGAAGGGGGGACGTTGTCGTCGGTGGACATCGGCGTCGAGGGCGTCGCCGCGCCCGACGCCGACGCTGAGCGTCGGCTAGGGCGTCGGTGTCGGGGGGACGAGGCCGCGAAGGGGGGCTGCCGCGGCGGAGATTGCCGCGCCGGTAGGGAGTGGTGGCGATCGGACTCGACGATCGTCCATCGGGAGACGACACCCCTGCGAAAATACATATATATATATATATATATATATATATATATAATAAAAAATAAAATAAAAAAAAAAAAAAAAAAAAGGA